>CAUYPK010106285.1:0-29795 GCA_963574355.1 Loris lydekkerianus
CACCACACCCACGGACACCCGTGCCCGACACGACGCTCTTCCGATCTTTCCCAGGGAGGTGACCAGTGTTCTCCCTGCCTCCCCTGCCGCAGACTTCCGGTTCCCCAGTTCTGGGCTCCCGGGGAGGTGACCAGTGTGCTCCCTGCATCCCCTGCTGCAGACTTCCGATGCCCGAGTTCTGGGCTCCCAGGGAGGTGACGAGTGTGCTCCCTGCCTCCCCTGCTGCAGACTTTCTGTTCCCCAGTTCTGAGCTTCCCAGGGAGGTGACCAGTGTGCTCCCTGCCTCCCCTGCTGCAGACTTTCTGTGGGTTTCTCATTCCAGACCTTCACTTTCCAGCCCGTCTCCCACAGCACCCTTCTGTCCCTCACACGCTGTGGGTTTCTCATTCTAGAGCTGTCCCTGGACTCTGCCTTCACACAGAGTGACCGTTACTTCTGCATCTTGCCATTTGCCATCCACATCTACCTGGCAAAGCCCAATTTTAGTGACAACTCTGCCATGAAGTTGCCCTGATCACCCCAATTAGAAATTCTCTCTTACCCTAGATTTCTGTAGTAATTTATATATATATTCTGCTTGTCTATTACTGAAGAACAAATCTCCACAAAACTTGGTGCCTTAAAACAACAAGAAACTATTACATCTCCTCGTTGCTATGGGTCAGGAATTTGTGGAGAGCTGGGCTGAGTGGGGGTCATGATTTGGAGTCTCTTGTGCAGCTGTGGTCAGATGGAGACAGCAGGGAACTAGAACAGCAAGTGGACCCCTCTCCTCCTTGTCCTGCTGTCTCAGAACCTCTCCCCATGGCTTCTGTGATAGTTGGGGCTTCCTCAGAACATGGCGGCCTGGGCCTTCCAGCACAAGTGTCTTATGGAGCGAGATGAAGGTTGTATTACTTTTCCTGACCTGGCCTCAGAAGTTCCACAGCCTCAAGTCTTTCTCATTCTGTCATCTGCAAGCAAGATTCAAAGGGAGGGGAATCATGCTTTACCTCTTGATGGATGAGTGGTGAGGTTCAAGAATAGCTTGTAGGATGAGAGGTATTATAGCAGTCCCCTTTAGAAAATAAATTTGTTGCTATGGCCATCAGTAAATGCTACCCCAAATTGGCGCAGACTGCATGCACCTTCAGTCCTGAACACTTTTATTTTTCACCTTAGTGTCTCTAGGGGTCCGTGCACAGAGTAGGTATTCTAAAATATTCTTTAGATGAATTAAGTTCAGCAACAGTGTGTCAGAGAGGAAAATAATCTGAGTTTGAATTAGCTGGGGCTAGAAAGTTCACTGCTAAACTGATGTAGTTTTAATCAATAAGGTTTTTAAAGTCTTTCTGGATGAGCTTTGTCTGGGGTCATAACAACACATCCTATAATAACAGTGCTTTGTGTTTATACATCCCCTATGTCAGAGGATTTTAGAAAGCTTTAGAAACATATTCTGATATTACAATTTATCATCCTCCTCTCTGTATATAAACATTCACTAAATAACCAAACTTTGTCATTACCATGAAACAGATGTTTAAGCCAGAAAGTATATGACACGTGTGCTTAGTTATCACAGCAAATGTCTTTGTCCTAAAGGGGTCGACTATTTTCAGCATCCTGAAAGAATGAAAAACCCCATTAACAGTGATTTTGTTTTGACATGTCACAAATCTCCTATAAAATGTAAAAATCATAGAGACATAAAAGAGCTAGCTGAAAGGAAAATACAGTGTTCATGGTTATTACATTTCTGGAATATCCTCCAGGTTGCTCTTTAAATACTACATCCACTGTTCTGGGCATTGCCCTCTTCAGTGAGTGTGTAGTAAGTATCATCTATGAAACAGTCCTGTGCTGGGTTTGTTTGTATGGAAACCGAGTCTCACTCTGTTGCCCTGGGTAAAGTGTTATGGCATCATCACAGCTCACAGCAACCTCAAACTCTTGGGCCAAAGGGATCCTCTTACATCAGCCTCCAAAATAGCTGGAACTACAAGTGCCCACCATGATGCCCAGCTAATTTACTTTTAGTAGACAGAGTCTCAGTCTTGCTCAAGCGAATCTGGGACTTCTGAGCCAAGCAGTCTATGACCGCGGCCTCCCAGAGTGTTAGGATTGCAGGCATGAGCCACGGCGCCTGGCTTGTTCTAGGCTTTTAACAGTAGGAAGGGCTCTATGTGACTGGTCTGCCTGCTGTGTCTTTGGACCTGCCTTGGTCAGCAAGAAGATAATCAGTTCTATTGAATCCTCAGCTCTTCCTGAGGAGGTGACAGAACATAAAGAAGCACAAGCTTTGTGGTCACTTCAATGATGATTAAAATCCCTGCCCCTAGTAAGCTTGGTAAGGTGTTTGGTAAATTGTCAGATGGAACAATTATTTCTCTGTGCCCCCCAGACATCACAGACACTGATGAGCCTGGTCGCTGTGGTCCGCTGCAGGCCTTTTCCGGCACGGCATTTCTGTCCTTACTTCTGGCCTCTTTTGTTCTTCTTCTCTACACTTGTATCTTTTCTCATTCGACTTTTAATTGCTTGTGACTACACATATTTTAGGTACTATCGCAACCTCCCTGAAGTCCTCTCTGAAATGCAGAACCCAGTCATTGTCAACCGGTGGAATAACCTATGTGTAGATCAGGCACCTTCCCGTCTGTGGCCAGCCTTCCGTGACAAGCCCCGTAAATGCTAGTTTTCTCTGTAGGTGCCGTGTTTATTCCAGTGAGCCACAGAGCCCCAGTTCTGTGCTTCAGGCATCACAGCTGCCTAGGTGGATAATGGGCTCTCTGAGAGCCACTGTCTTGTGATTTATCCAACAACAAAACACTTATGTGTGATCAAAATGGTTTGACCAGTCTTGGTGAGCGCACATGACCCTCACCGTTTTAATTGTCCAGCCCCTTCTCATGTTGGTGACACAGGTGTGAGGGTAGCTCTGACTCCTGGGAATCACTGGAGCCCCTCTGCACTATCCAGGAGAGGGGGCCGTTCAGCCTTCTCTCTCTCCTGGTAACCTGGACACCATGATCACCTGGATACACCTGCAGGTCCTGGAGCAAAGTGAGAGGCTGTGTCCGGCCCCTGTCTTTCCAGTTTGGAGGCAGCTCTCCTTCCTAAACACTCTGAACTATGAAGGAAGAGAGTCCCATGGTCCAAACCTTGGGAATCCTCATCACCCTCATCCAGATGTTTACCAGCCTGTCCCTAACCCCCCTGCCCTTACCCCTGACTTTATTACCTGCTCCAATGTCATTGGATCATTTCTCAGTGGAAGGGCCTGTTGCTTCCATGAACCAAATGTTCTGCTGTCATTTATGCCTCTTGAAATCTAAAATGTCTCAATTATTTTACAAACTTTGCTGAGCCAAGTCTTTATCATCTCAATCTTGCCTGCAAGTGTGTGTGTGTGTGAATGTGATTTACTGAAATAAGAAATTTACTTTTCCCCTCTCAACTCCCACCTCCAGCCCAGGAGGGCAGTTTCCACTGCGCCACTCCTCATCTCTCCAGCCTCCTCACCTTGGCTGCAGATGGGACTCCCTGTCCCCACCTAGATCTTCATTCATGATGTGTTAATGACAGTAAGCAGGATGGAGGCAGGGATGCCTGACTTGGTTAGGGCAATCAAAGAAGGACGTTCTCAACTTTCACATGTTACTTTTTACCTTTTTCAAAAATGGATTTTGTTGGTTGCTAAGTTATGGTAAGAGCGGGTTGTAAAACTTTGTGCAAAAAGCACTTAGCTTGTCAAAGGCATTTTTTGTCTTAAGTACAAAGCAGGTAGCTTATTATGTTCCCCTCCACCCCCAGGTAACTTATTATGATTTATGGGGGAATATTAAAAAGCAGCCCTGCAATTAAAATTTGCCCTCCATTTAAAATTATGCGGGGAAGGGATTTACATATTTCAATGTGCAGTCAAGTTACTCCCTAATTTATCTGAGTGTGTTTACAGGTGCCTGGATTACCCTGGCATAGGGCGCTTGATATCCTGGCTTTAGTTACTGCTGAGATAAATGTGAAAGAACTCCTTTATCAGGCCGCTCAAGTCTGTTAGTGCTTTTAGCCCCACACTGAGGAAGGAGTATGTTAGTCTCTGGATCTATAATTATTAATGATAATAATAAAGGTAGCAGCAACAAAGCAGCAGCAGCATCAGTAATAATAACGATACTCATCTTAACACAACAACTAAGAAAATGCCGTGAAGGCTATGTTAACCAGTTTGATGAAAATATTTCAAATTGTATATAACACCAGCACATTGTACCCCATGATTACATTAATGTACGCAGTTATGATTTAATAAAAAAAACACAAAGTTTAAGAAGCAAAAAAAAGAAAGAAAGAAAGAAAATAAAATTGTCCAGTAAAACCCAGGCCAAAAAAAAAAAAAAAAAAAAACCAAAATACAATAACAATACTCATCTTTTTTGTATTTTTTTAACACCTGCTCATCTTATTCATTCTTGTCCTTATACCCACTATGGAAGCAGTTTCGTTTTTTTCTCATGTGACAGTTGGTGAAAAGAAAACTCAGGGAAGTTAAACAAGTTACCCAAGTTCACAGAACAAGTGAGCTGCTGAGTCAGTATATTAACTTGGGTCTGGTCTTAGTTCAAGCCCTGAACACTTTCCATTATGCCCTAAAACCTCTCAAATGCTGCACATACAACACTCCCCTCCCCCCAACACACACACACACATTGGAGAATACAATGAATGTGTTTGTCCACAACAGCCTTGAAAGGGGAGCACCATCATCAGTCCTGTGTGGCTGGGGGCCGGGAGGGCTGTGTGGAAGGGAAGGCAGCCCCAGCCCAGAGCCCTGAGGCCATTTGCTCAGAATGCATGGATAGGTCAGCAGCAACACAACTTTCTAAGGCCATCCTATGGTCATTGGGCTGAGCCCTCATACTTGTGATGACTGGACCATAAAAGGCTCAGCACTCAAGAGTTTAGAGTCCCCTCTTTAGGATACAAGAGAACAGAGTGGAGACCACTTCGCAGGGTGTGGACAAGTCATCAGCTTGCAAGTTTGTCTCTTCCTGTTCCTGAAGGGGGTTCCTGATGCTCTTCCATGTCCCCAGCCTGGTTCTCAGCAGCTTGAGACCCCAAGCAAGGAAGTGTGAGAATAGGAACGAAGCCTCAGTGAGTCTCATGATAAACAAGTGACCCCCTGAGGTCCTGAGTATAGACTCAGGCCCAGAAAGGTGGTCAAACTAATTAATTCAGATGCAATGCAATTTTCTTTTTAAATGGGTTATTTGAGAAACTTCTGTTTAAGGTCACCACTTGCCCCTGACTTTCTAGCGTGTTAAGTAACTTCACACATCTATGAACGGGATTTTAAAAACACTCTCATTTTAACTGGAAGCTAATGAGAGGGCTGCTGGAGCCCTCCTCCCCAGAAGGGGCTCAGAGTTGTCTGGCTGCTGTCATTAACAGAAAGGGGAGTTTGGAGGAATAGGAAAATGCCTGAGAGTCGCTTTAAGAATTGCAATGGAATAAACGTTTGTCTCCTCCCTAAACTATATGTTCAAATCCCAATCCCTGAGGTGATGTGTATTAGGAGGCAGGGCCTTTATAAAAGGGACCTCAGAGAGCTCTCCAGCTCTTTTCCTCCAAGTGAGGACACAGTCTAAAGTTGATGGTCTGTAGCCTGGAAGAGGGCCCGCACCTCAACTTGACCGTGTGGCTGCCTGGTCTCGGTTTCCAGAGCTGTAAGAAATACACTTCAGTTGTTTAGAAGCCACCCTCACCCAGACTATGAGGGTGTCAAGGCAGACTTCAGTCTCAAGGGGCCTAAAAGGAGCTCAAGAGTCTAATGTCAGTAAACCTCAGCCAAGTGGCTCAGGACACAGGAGCTGGATCTGTGACCTGACAGCAATGTAGTACCTGCCTTGCATTTTGTTCATGCTGGGAGGACTTACGTTAGGCCACAGGAAAGCAAGAAAGTGATGCACAAATGAGACCGCGGCCAACAGGGCCAAAGCCATAGACAAAAGCAAAGCAAGGTGTGTAGCCAGTGTCCTAAAGTCTCTTCTGCTGGGCCAGAGGGCGCCCCAGGACTTTAGGGGCAGGAAACCTGTGGAGAAGGGGAGTCTGTTCTTTCCCACCTGACCCAATAGTGTGGAATAAAGCCTGATGATTTAGCAGCCTTTTCGTTACCACAAAGCGAGAACTGACCTGAGAACACAGCAAAAGTAGAAGAGGGTGCCCAGGGCACAGAGAGTGACTCCTGGCGATGCCACACTAGCCCCTGAGGCTGCCTGGGCCCCAGTGACTCCTGATGATGCCACACTAGCCCCTGAGGCTGCCTGGGCCCCAGATGACCCATCAGCTTCATGAGCCCACTGAATTTTAAATTTCACTAAAGCCATCTTGGTTGTATTATCTGTCACTTGAAATCAATTGAGCAAGTGATGGCTTTGTCAAGGTATTCCTCTCTCAGACCTTTTACTTTTAGGGAGTGACTGCAGAAGGACAGACCTTTACCACCAGAACTCTGCAGGTCTGAAGAGTCCGCCACCTGCACTGTGACAGGGCCAGCTCTGTCTCTGGCAAGCTTAGGCTGGTCCTTCCACTGCCCTTCCCTGCCTTGGACTCCTTCAGCTGAATTCCAAGTCCAAGTCTGAGCGCTGTTACTTCTAAGAGGCTAGACAAGGCACGTGGCCCCATCCCACTGTCTTACTGATGGATGAGAAAACTGTCATACCTAAAGTTTGACACTAGAGGTGCGATGAGCTATTATGCAGATCTAGTCCAGAAAAATGATGCCTTCGAGGAACTCCAGTGTGTTGAATTTCTCAAATAGCCCTGGTTTAAGGTTATTACACATTGTGCTGAGTGCATAATTTTACTCAGAGTCCTGTAACATTTTGCTGAGCAAACTATTTGAAAAGTGCACAGCAGTGAGGCAGGCCGTGACTGCAGGAAGAGTTAGACAGCTGCTTCCCAGCTGTCTGGGGCTGCCAGCTCCTCAAGGTCACCCAGAAGCAGGCTTTGTGATTGATTCAGGTTGATGGATGGATGCAGGGCATGTGAGTCTTCCTCCACAGGAGGGTAGAACCCCTTTCTGAATCATTGTAGCACACGGGAGGAGCATGTTGGAGATGGGGCTGATTTATTCTGAACAAAGGAAGGCAGGAAATATGCAGCTTTTAAATTGACATCGTCTTAAACTCTTTCATTACGTAGCTCAAACATATGTGGTGCAGGAGATTTCTCAAGCAGATTCAAGGCATTTGGACAGTGCAGGCTCACTCCCCAAGGCCAAGAATGCTGGGCACTTCTAATTAAAATGTCTTCCCGGAGACTGGCTGATGTTCAAAGTGGATGTTACAGGCCATGCCGTGGTGTGTTTCATTCTCCACGTTATTAAGAGAAGACCACTTTGGGCACTGAGGGACCTTTGCATTTGAGGCTTTATGTTAAAACTCATTCCATAGGATTTTGGAAATCATGTGGTGCTTGTTTAATCTTGTTACTCTGAGTATGTTTTCAAGACTGACTTTAATCCTACTTTATTGAAAGCAAAGACTTTGCCCAGGCTCTGTGTATAGTTGATGCTTCTTGGTACACAGCGGCCTTGACTCATTAGCAGAATTAATATATACTGTGAACAGAGGGAGCCGTTCTCCTTTTGTTTCTCTCGTCACTTTGGAAACATTCTGTCATCATCCGCACTCCTCGGGGTCTGCCAGGCTCCTCCACGTGTGGGTCTCAGCATCTGCCTCTCTCCATGGACAGGGCTCTTCTTTGTGGTTTTTTAAATGAAAAATGACAACGCAAAAGTAATTGTGTACGTGAGAAGCAGAAAAAAAATTGCCCTGTCTGTGTCTTCTATTCCTTTTGAATTTTTGTGATATTATTAGTAGGTTGCTTTTTAAAAGGATTGTTGTTTGTTTTAGAGGTTACCCAGTGGGAGGTTATTTTCCTGTAGGCAGGAAAGACTTGGTGAGAGAGGTACATGCTAGAGTTTGGAGAAAAGAAAGGAAAGAAAATTGTTAGTGAATATGAAAGAAAATTGGGTAGAAAGTGAAGCTTTGAGAAAGCTTTATTTTAAGAGCAGTCCAGAATAGCAGAACACGCACTCTCTAGTTATGACTGATAAACAAAAGCCCCTGGGAAGCCTTCGGAGGATTTCTTTCATTGTTTTCTAAGGACCTGGTTTTGGGGAAAGCTGGTGAGGGTGGAGGATGGTTGGGAGAGATAAATGAACTGATTTTCTGTTGACTTTCGTTTCTGTGTTCCTGAAGCCAAGATTTCGCACAACCTAATTTAGTATTTGAAAAATAAAATTTGAAAACAAATATAAAACATCATAAGAATAGAAAACAAATTTCCTTTCTTCCCCTTAAGAGAAAATCTGTGCCCCGATGTACTGATGGAGTGACACTGAGACGACTTTTGTTCTCTCTGCTCCTCGTCCTTGCCTTGGGGACAGTCCTGCAGTGGGCCGGGTAGAGGGAGCTCTGGTTTTCACTTCTTCCCAAAAGCCCTGTGCTATTGTTTATTTGCCATTTTATTTATTCCGAAAACTGGAGATCAGAAAAATGAGGTGATTCTGTCCTTTATACCCCTCAAATAATTTAATAAATCATAAACCAAGTTAGAAACAAAAAATCATGTTTGTTTTTTACTTCCATAGATTTAGGAGATACAAGTGATTTTTTGAAACATGGATGAATTGCACAGTGGTAAAGTCGGGACTGTTAGTGTACCTGTCACCGAATAGTAGTCACTGTACCTGATAGGTAGAAATCATGTTTGTTGATTTAAAGCTGTGGTTTTATTCTTGCCTCCCCTCCCTGGCCTGCTGAGAGTTGAGATGATCTTTCTAGGCCATTATTATTTTGCGCTGTACATCATTAAAAATGCAAACATGACATGTCAAATTTGCATACAGTAAATTTCTTCATTTAGAAGTTTAGTCAAGGTGTCCGTGATTTGATAAGTGGCCTTGAGGTGATTGTAGAAAGAGCATTGAGAGATTTTAGTGGGATTTGACTTCAGTGGATTTTAAGATTTAACATGAGCCAAGTTATGCTTTAGGAGTGGAAGAAATAGCAAAGGAAAAGTGAAGTCCATCTGATGCAGAACGTTGCTGGTGTGTTAATCGCCACGTCCTGCAGCTACAGCTCTGCACACAGAGTATCAGGCATTGTGTTTGGAGCCTGCATCTGCTCTAGTTGCTGCTGCTTCTGAGACAAGTGGCCGTGAAAACTGAAGGACCCGAGTTAACTTATCCCAGCTGACAATGTCCCTGCACGAAGCACTGCCATCCCCTTGCCGAGGATTGTCATTCCCTTTTGTTGTACAGGGAAGTGCACATCAAAAGCCTGTTTCATCTTAGTTTAAATTCTGTGTACACCCCAGCAGAAGTTCCACCCACTACTCTAAGTAAAACACTCAAATAAATGACATTGGACCTGGTTTTACCAGAACAATATAATGACCAGAAATCAAAAACCTTAAATCAGTCAAATTAAACTTGGGGAAGGGCACCCAGCAGCACCCTGATCATTTAATCCTTCTGTACCATTTGCAGGTCTCTGCCTCTCCATTTACTCAGTTTGCCATTCGGCTAACTCTTTGCCCAACTGCATGCAGCTTGGATTTTTTTTTATTACTATTTTTATTACTTGCATTTGTTTGAAAAGAAGAAACACTTCTCACTCCCTAATTTTTTTTTTGACTTTCCAGTGAATGAATAGTTGGACTTTGTATCCTCGTTAATGTACACAGCTATGATTTAATAAAAAAATAAAAAATAAAGTAACATATACACACCAACAGAGCTAGCATTGATCAATTGTAGACATACCAATAAACTAAAATGATTAAATTTTTTTAAAAAATAAAAATAAAATGTTGAATCATCTTGGATGTTTCAGCTGAAATGGGAGAAGCAATTCTAATTTGAGGTGTGAGCAAGGCTAGAATCAGAGATAAGAATCACGTGTGAATGGGCTGCAGTCGGTAAATTCAGGCCTGCTATTAGCTATGCAGATTTTTCTAAATTAAACCTTCTCTTAGCTAATTGTAGGTTCACATGTAGTTGAAAGAAATAATTCAGAGAAAGGCCCTTTACTAGTTTCCCATAATGGTAACATTTTTCCAAACTGTCACAACCGGGATACTGACATTGATACACTCAAGATGCCTGACGTGTCCGTCACCACAAAGCATCTCTCCTGTTGCCCTTTTATAGGCACACACTTCCCTCCTGTCCCCATCTCTAAATCCTCTAAATCTCTTCTCCCTCTCCCTGATTTTTTCGTTCCAGGAGTATCATATAAATGGAACCATATGGTATTTAACTTTTTGGAATTGACTGTTTTCCTTCAACATAATCCAGTGGGGATTCATTCAGGGTGTTGTGTCCATCAATAGTTTGTTCCATTGTATTGTTGAGTAGTTCCAAGGTATATGGATGTATTGGAGTCAAATAGCTCACTCATTGAAGGACCTCTGAATCAGACAAAAGGATTAGAGTGGACATAAATTAAAAGAGAGAGTGGAAAAATGGAGAATAAATGAAGCCAAAAATCAGTGCATTGAAAACTAAGTTGGCAAACATTTAGTTAGAATGACCCCAAAATAAAAGACTCAAATTAAAATAATCATGAATACAAATGAGAGCATTATTACTGGCCTTGCATAATTAAAAGAACTATGAGAGAATTCAATGAACTATTGTATTCTAAGAAATTATTAATAGATAACCTAGATGAAATGGAAAAAATCTGTAGAAACTTACAAACTATCAAAAGTGACTGAAGAAGAAATAGAAAATCTAAATAGGCGTGTAACAAGTAAAAAATTTATCAGCACTCAAAAACAAAACAAAACAAAAAATTCCCTACAAAAAAAAAAGAAAAGGCCAGGAGCAGTTGATTTCACTTATGAACTTTATAAAATGTGAGGAATTAATACCAATCATCCTCAACTCTTCCAGAATATACCTGAGAAAGGAACATTTCCTAACTCATTCTGTGAGGTCAGTATTACCCTGACACCAAAGCCAGAGAGTCTTCATGAAAAAAGAAAACTTCATATCAATATCCCTTATGAATACAGATGCAAAGTGATCACTAGCACGAATACCGCCCCAGTCTGAAAACTGTGACTGAAAGATATTTTCTGAACTGAAAAAAAAAAAAGTATTAGCAAATAAAATTCAGCATCCTGTTAAAGGGATTATCCGCTGTTACCAAGTGAAATTTATCCCAGGAATGCAAGGGCCATTGAAAATGTAAAAATCTATCACTGTAATACATTATATTAATAGTTGAAGGAAAGAATATGAAAAAAAAGCATCTCATTTAGTGCAAAAAAAGTGATTTTACAAAACTTAGCACTCTGTTGTGATAAAAACACAGACAAACTAAGACTAGAAGGGAATGTCCTCAATCTGATCAAGAGTACCTACCAGCATAGTTAATAGTGAAGGAATAACGCTTCCCCACTAAGATCAAGAACAAGACAACTATAACAGTTCTGACTGTAGTTAGCATTGTACAGGGCAATTAGGCAAGGAAAAAAATGCATCCAATTTGGAAAGTAAGGATTAAAACTATCTCTATTCATAGATGACACAGTCTCATGTATAAAAACATCCTTAAAAATTCAACAAAACAACTATTATTACTAATAATTAAATTCAGGAAAATCGCAAGATACAAGACAAAAACTATGCAAGAATTGATTATATTTTTATATGCCAGCAATGAATAATCTAAAAATGAAATTAAGAAAACAATTCAATTTTCAGTAGCCTCTGAGGAACAAAATACTTAAAAATAAAATTAACCAACAAAGCAGAAGCTGTGAACACTAAAAACTACAAACATTGTTGAAAGAAATTAAAGAAGATATGAATAAAGAAATGCTACTTGTTCATGAATTTAAAGACAATATTGTTAAGAATGCAGTATACTCTATTTTGATCTACAGAATCAATTCCTGTCAATAATATATTTTTTTGCATGGACGAACAAGCTCATCTTAAATGGAATTTAAAGGGTCACTAAATACCCAAAGCAGTCTTAAAAAACAAAATGGAGGGAACTCCCACTTCTCAGTTTCAAAGCTGACTACTGAGATACAGTGTTACTATGAAGCAATGTGATACAGTTAAAATGTAAACAGAGATCCATAGAGAGACTTCAGAAATAAACCCATACTTCTATGAAGAACTGGCGTTCTACCAGTGCCAAGACCATTCAATGGGGTAAGGAACCATCTTTTCAACAAACAGTTATGAGATGGCTGGATATCCACATGCAAAATAATGTAGTTGTACACTTACCTTATACCAAATACAAAAATCAACTCAAAATGGATCAAAGATCTAAGTTTTAGAAGTAACACAAGAAAACACATAGAAGAAAAATACAAAGATTTAAGTATTAGAAGTAAAATAACAAAACACCTACAAGAAAATATGTCTTTATGATGATGGATCTGCAATGAATTCTCAGGTAAGATATCAAAGGTGCAAGCAAGAACAGAAATGCTACATAAAGTAGGCTTCATCTGAAAGCCTACTTGATTTGATTCTGTGCATCAAAGGGCACTATCAAGAAAGGAAAAAGGCAATTTCACTCCAGAGTATTCAGGAAAATTGCAAATAGGTGTATAAACAAAAACATGTACATAAATGTTGATAGTGGCATGCTTCATAGTAGACAGAAAGTGAACACAACCCAAATGTCCGAATCCACATAATGGAATACTATTATGCCGTAAAAAGCAATGAGGTACTAATACATGCTACAGTATGGATGAACCTTGAAAATGTGATGCTATGTTGAAACCAGACACAAAATGCAACATAATAATATGATTCTATTTATATAAAATTTCCAGAGTAGACCAATCCATAGAAACAGGTGGTTGTGAGGGTCTGGGGCAAAGGGTGAACAGAGTGTGAAAGTTGAACGGGTACCAGGTGTCTTTTAGGCGTGATGAGAATGTTCCAGAATTAGGGAGTGATGGTAGGTATTACAATACTGTAAATGTACTAAAAGTCACTGAATTATATACTTTAAAATAGAATAGTGAGGTCTATGCTATATGAATTTTAAACATATTAGGGTATATTTAAGTAGGTTCATTTCTGGGTTTTTCTGTTCTGTTCCTTTGATTTATCTATCATATACTCACCAATCCCACACAGTCTCCATCACTAAAGCCACATAATCAGTCTGGAAATTGGGTGGAATCCTACTTTATTTTTTTCCAAAATACTTTTAGCTAATGTAGTTCATTGCCTTTCATATAAGTTTTAGAATAATCTATGTTTAGAAATATAAATAATTATACCATGGAATACTATTCATCCATAAAAAGAGATGGAGACCTTACATCTTTTATATTAATGTGGATGGGGTTAAAACACATTCTTCTTAATAAAGTATCATAAGAATGCAGGAGTGAGAATTCAGTATAAAGCCAGTAGATGATCTAATACCCACATAAGAGAAAACTTCAATTCAAGGTGGGGGGCAGAGGAACAAGGGAGCAGAGAGAGGGGTGGGGTAGGTGTGCTCCCGCTTAATGGGCACAATGTTAGGGTGTGTGGCACACCTCTTGGGGGCAGGACAGAAGAACTTTACCTAACAAATGCAAACCTTGTAACCTAATTTTTTATACCCTCAAATTAACCTATTAATTAATTAATTAATTAATCTTGCATTAATTTTTTTTTAAGAATATTGGTCTGTCGTTTTCTTTCTTTTTCTTTTTCTTTTTTTTTAACTTCCTTTTATACTGTCTTGATCTGGTTTTGACATGTTACACTCGCTTCATAAGATGAATTGGGAAGTGTCCCCTTCTCTTCTGTTTTTTTGAGGAGATTGTGTGTAATCTTCCTTAAATATCTACAGAAAATCTTGCTGGAATTTTGATAATAATTGTGTTAAAAATTTTTATATGAATATGGAAAGAATTGACATCTTTATTTTCTGGAGCCCTCCAATACATAAATATGATATGTCTTTTCATGTAATTAGATCTTTTTTAATTGCTTTCACTACATTTTTTAATTCTTTGGCAAAAAAATTCTACATGTTTTTTCTTAGATTCTCACCTAAGTATTTGCTTTTTTACCTTGAGTGATTATAAATGTATTTTTTACTTCATTGTCCATCAGCTCATTATTAGTAACCACAATTACGTTTCATTTTTTCATAGTTATTTTGTACCTTGTAACCTAACTGAACCTACATAACAGTTCTGGGAGGTTTTTGTTTTCATTATTATAGATTCATTGGGATTTTCTTTGTAAACAACCAAGTCCTCTGAAAATATGTACTATTTTGTAAGTGCCTTCTATTTACTTTTCTTGCCTCATTGTGCTGGCTAGAACTTCTAGTACCATGGAGAATAAGAGTGATTAAAGTGGACATCCCTGCGTCGTTCCCAATATTATGGGAAAGCCATTAAGTTTTTCACCAGTAAGTACAGTGTTAGCTGTAAGTTTTAGTAAAGTCCCTCTTACAATTGTGTCCCGCCCCCAAGAGCTGTGCCCATGACCCCTTCCCGCCTCCCCTCTCCCTGCTCCCTCATTCCCCTACCCCCACCTTTTATTAGATTATCTACTGCCTTCATATTCGAGTTGAATACATTGGATTCTTTCTTCTCCATTCTTATTATGCTTTACTAAGAATGTGTTCCACCTCCATCCAGGTTAATATAAAAGATGTAAAGTCTCCATCTTTTTTAATGGCTGAATAGTATATTCCATGGGTACACATACACCACAGTTTGTTAATCCAGTCCTGGGCTGGTGGGCATTTAGGCTGTGAGCTGCAATGAACAGTCTAGTGCAAATGTCCTTATGATAAAAGGCTTTTCCCCCCCTCTGGGTAGATGCCTAATAATGGGATTACAGGGTCAAATGGGAGGTCTAATTTGAGTTCTTTGAGGATTCTCCATACTTACTCCCAAAAAGGTTTTATTAGTTTGCAGTCCCTCCAGCAGTGTAAATGTGTTCCCTTCTCTCCACATCCACGCCAGCATCTGCAGCTTTGAGACTTTGTAATGTGGGCCATTCTTACTGGAGTTAGGGCATATCTCAGGGTGGTTTTTATTTGTATTTCTTTGGTGATTAGGGACGATAAGCATTTTCTCATATGTCTTTTGGCCATCCATCTGTCTTCTTTAGAGAGGGTTCTATTAATTCTCTTGCCCTGTGATCTGTGGAATTGTTTGCTCTTTTGTTGTTGTTGTTGTTGTTGTTGATTAATTTGTGTTCTCTATAGATCCCATTTATCAAGGTTCTGTCTGATTCACAATATGCTAGTATCTTTTCCCATTCTGAATGTGGTCTGACTTTTCTTCTTTAGCCTGTGAGTATGGTGGGTTACATTGACTGGTTTCCATACATTGAATCAGGCTTGTATTTCTGGAATGAATCCCACATGGTTATGGTATATATATTGATAAATGTTATTGCTAATATATTTTTAAGGATTTTGCCTCTGTACTCATGGGGGATATTGATTTGTAGTTTTATTTTTTTCATATTGTCTTTGTCAGGTTTGGTATCATAGTACCACTACCTTCATAAAACTGAAAGTATCACTTATAAATTTTTGAAGAGATTGTGTGTAATTGATACTATTTCTGTTTTAAATGTGTAGTAGAGGTTTTCAGTGAACCATCAAAGCTTGAATATTTCCTTTTTCCAGAGAATTTTTATTTTAAATTAATAAGGACTGTAATAGTTATAGGGCTATTCAAATAACCAGGAAGTCCCCAAGTCACAAACAAGATAGGTTCTGTAGATTTGTTCTCAGGTTTAATTTGTCTTTAAGTTGGAACAGGTACATTTACCTATTATCTATAATAGCTTCTGTTTGTAAGCGTGAGGCATGTGTCAGTTGAACATTTGTAACTTGGACAGCCTGTATTTCATAATGCCTGAGTTGTAGTAATTAGCATGTTTTTGAGGAATTGGTCCAGTACAGCTAAGTTGTAAAATTCATGCGCATGTATTTGTAATATTCCCTGTTGTTTTGATACTGTCATGGTCTACAGTGTATACTCATTGGTATTTTTGTTTTCTCTCATTTTTTCTTTGTCAGTTTTGCTAGAGATTTGTCAATTGTATTAATATTTTCAGAGAACAAAGTCTTTGTGCTCTGATTTTCTCATTTTTAAAAAAGTTTCACTGATTTTTGCTCATTATTTCCTTTCATATGCTTACTTTGGGTTTATTTTACTCTTCTTTTTATAAATTCTTGTTGTGGGAGGATAAGCCATTAGAGACTTTTCCTCCTTTATAATTTATGTGTTTAGTGCTATAAATTTCCCTGTCAGCACTACTGTATTAATGTCTCATAAATTTTGATAGGTTTTTTTTTTCATTCAGCGTATTTCCGTATTTATTGAAACTTCGTCATTGACTCATGGATTATTTAGAATTGTGTTATTTAGCTTCCAAGCATTTAGATGGTTGGGTTGTATTTTTTAATCCACCTGCTCGTCTGTCTTGTTGTATTAGACCACTTATATTTAATGTAACTATTGATATATGGGGCTTGAGTCTGCCTCTATGTTTTGTTTGCTCTGTTTGTCAGTCCTCTGTATTTTCTCTGCTCTTGTGTGTTTACTGGACGATTTTTAGAATTCTATTTTGTGTGAAGGGAGGAAGCCTGTGTGGCTGTCTGCCTTCCATACTAACACGAGGAAGAGGTGCTCTGCAAGTCAGTCAACTACTGTGGAGAGACCTCGTCTCTGACTCTTGGCCTGTAGCACCCGGTATAGCCTGTGCCCAGCAGTGCACAATGACTCTGTTGCAGGTGCTGAGAAGAGCTGACATGCTGATGCAGGCCTAACGTGCACCAGCTTTGAGTGCTCCCACTGAGATTAGGGAGTGAGATACAAGCCCCTGTTTTCCCTTTGAGCAACAGTTGATGTTCATGCAATAGGGCAGTTAAGACAGAAATCCAATTACTGAGCTAATTAGCACCTTCGGAATGGTAAGCAGGAAATTTAGCAGAGGAAAGCACTAGAGAAAAGCTCCAATTACCCAGTCTGTCTGGCAGTCCACCTTGTTAGGGAGTTGGTGCAGAGCCAGGGCCCTGGGGTACATGGGCAGCTTAGCTTAGTGGCTGCTTGTCAGAAGTTAGCACTCTGCACTCTATAGCCTTTTGGAAAGATAGCTTTCCAATGAGCATGGTTTTAGAAGGTGGTTTCATTCCCTAAGGATTTTGGTAAGTGACTTTCTTTTGACTCATTCCTCTTTTAAAAAATATTTATTCTCCTGATGAAAATTCCATTTGTCCTAGGTCTTAAGGTGAAATTAAAATTCCATTTAGGGACTAACTGCAGATATGGGATTTCAGCCTTCATTAGAAAGGATTTTGTTGTTTGCCTTATTTTCTGCCACCCTGGGATCTTTTGTTTTCCAAAGCTTCTGGGAAGGAAAATGGAAGCGTGAGAGAACAGCATGCCGGGTGAACAGCCTTTCTGAGAGGCAACAGAACACTCCTTCTCTCCAACACATCCAGAGAGCCTCCCCCACAGAGCTCTAACAGTATCTTCCCTGGATGGTTCTCAAATGACTGGGACTTACAAGAGGGGAGAAAAAGAACACTTTTTTTCTCAGAAGACAAGCCTTTTCATTTATTCAAATTATAGTCCCACCCAAATAATCCTTTTATCTGTTTGGATTCCCAAGAGACAAGTTCACAAAAGAAGTCACATTCTGGGAATTTTTTTTAAGCACCATTTCTGACAAGTGTTTGTCATCTATCAAATGACACGGTACATGCACGATCTTCTTTAAACAAAAAACAAATGTGCAGCATCAGGTGGCAGCAGGCTCTGTCTTCTTAACACACATCATGAGAGCAGAAACTTCAGAAGGAGCCTTATTTTTGACTATGTGTTCATTCATTTATTCTGAAAATGTTTATTGAGTGACTCCTGGATGCCAGTTGTGAGCAAAAAGCTCACTCTCACTCTCATGCTCCTCAGGTTCCAGTGTAAGAGGCAGGTGTGATCGGGTGTGATGTGGTGGAGCCAACCCACTGGGGCCAGTTCTGGCTGGACCACCTGTTAGATCTGTGACCTTGGGTCCTTCACTTCATCTCTGTTTGTCTGTCAGAATGGGTATAATAATGGTCCCTACCTCAGAGGGTGGTTGTGAGGAATAAGGAGTTAATATGCATAAGGTACCTAGCACAGGTGCAGGACACACAGGCCATCATCATTATCACTGGGGTAGCTACGACAAACTGTGTGCAAGAGAGCACCTGCCGGAGGAATCTCACCAGAGCAAGGCTGGGGAAGCTTCCCTGAGAAAGCAGGACTCGCGCTGAGACTTCACAGCTCAAAGAGGAAAGGAAAAGAGGGGAAGTGAGTGGGAACGGAAGGACTGCTCCCACGTGGAGGGAACAACAGTTGTAAAGAATACAGGGGGTGGAATAGGGCATGACAAAGATGTAGAAAAGGAAGCCTACGTGGTTGAAGCACGTAAAGCAAAGGGTAGAGCGGTTCACAGGTGGCACCTAAAACACTGTGTTCAGTGCTGACGTAGTTCTAATGAAAGCCCTTTCTTAATGGCTACTATCTCAGACCTACCTGTATGATATGACCATTTTTGCAAGACATAACAGTTGACCACCATTCATTTTCATAGTCTTGACATCAATTTCATATTTCCTCCTTCACAGGGGGTGAGATCATCACTCAGTATCTGAAATATAGAGACAAAGCTGGTCAGGCACTGTCTCTGAGCAGGGAAGACTGTTATACTTGTAAAGGGTTTTGAGGATATGTGGAGTTCAAGGTGAGGTGGAAGAGGGACACAGAGATTGGCGGCATCTGTGCAGGGGATTACCTAGAGGTCAGTTGGGTGGCCCTTAGAAGTCTGCAGGGAGCCTGGCTGACTCTAGAAACCAAGGTTGGTTGTGGGCTACCTGCCCTACCAAGACAGGGGAGTTGTCCTCATTGAATAGGTTCAAAACTGGCCCTGGTGACCCATGTTACCATGGTTGCAGATGATCTGTCTTCTCCTAAATTTGTTAGAGCTGTTTTTATTCTCATGGTTCAATCTAATAAAGATCTATGAGAATTTAACCACCTCTTGAGAGCAGGTGAGGGAGATGCTGACCGCTTACCACAATTTTTTGGAATCTATTTGAAAATAAAGGTAGCACGTGTACCCTGCTCCTGAGTGCCAAAAGTGAGTGTCATTTCACTGGCAGATCAAATACTTGGCTTTTATTTCATGCATCTGGTGCTGATGATTGATTAAGGTACAAGGCCATTCTCCCCAAATCAGAGAACTACTCATCTGTCCCTCACCTACGTCTTACACTTTTCCCTCTCTTATCATGAGATTCCTCTCTTCCGGCAATATTGTCAAATTGGAGCGTTCCCTTAACCTGTGAGCTCTTATCTCCTCTGCATTTTCTATTAGGCCACCGATAAACCAACTGTGTGACTTGCAGGGATCTAATCCTGACCTTTCACCCTTTTGTGGCCTCTTTCAGTACAAGGCGAGTGGATAATTCCAACACAAGACTGGCAGTCCAAATCGAAAGGGATCCAGGTGAGAAAGATACCCGTCCCTCTTCTTAAACCATTTATTTTGTGACATAGATGGTCGCCCCCCACCCCCCGTAAAAGGGAATTAAGTACTCACTTTTTAAAATTATTGTGGAAACAAGGCACACCTCAGTTAATATGCAGACTACAGAATAAAACTGTGTAAGCAGACTGATCAAGCATCCTGATTTGGTTTGGAAATGCATTTCTTCATTATTTAGAATTGATTAGGTAGTTGTGCAGTATTGAATGACTCTGTTAATCAAGACAGTTTGTGTATGGGAAACATCAAACACACGCTATAAATTTTGGAATGGTCTTTTAGAAAAAAGGTTTTTTTTTAAAAAATCAGCATTATAATGCTCTTAAAGACAAACCATTCCAGCATCCAGGGAGCAGGAGCCTTCAGAAATGTTGGTCTGCAGTAAACTATGGAAGGATTTATCTGCTAGAAAATTATTTTTTGAGTTTTTCTTTCTATAATCAGGGTCTCTTCTCACTCAGGCAGGTCTGGAACTCCTGAGCTCATTTTTAAACAATTTCTCTTACCTTCCTCCTAACAGAATATAAATTTTAACTATTTTCTATTTTTGTCCATTTCATTCTCTCCTTTCTGCCCAGAATTTTGTCTGGGAAGAAGTGTATCATGCTCACTATCTGTATTTGAATTTCATATACGTGATTAGTTTGAAATTTGAAGATACCTGGAAGGAGAGGGGCTTATTTTTTGTTGAGCTTTACACCAGTAGAAGGAGGGTGGGGAGGATGAGGGAAGGCACAGGCATCCCTGATGCTCAGCTGTGGGGCTCTGTGACATCGCATTGTCCCTACGTAGGTATCAGACCTAGGGACAGTTTCACAAGCACACGGAGCTGCTAATCATAATTGCTGTCTCATTTCAGTCTAATTATGCAGGTATGTGGTCAACTTGTTCTAAGAAGATGCCTTGAGGCAGATCTCTACTTTTAGTGATTTTAAATGTTTTGTTTTAGTTAAACATGGAACAGTTTGAACAGTTAAACAAAGGCTGATTCGCTCATTCAGGCCCTTCCTTTAATAGCGCCAGAGACTGCAAGCAATCTCTCATGTCTCAGGATGCACGCCGAGTCATCGTGGAAAAGGAACCTAAGGGCAGGCCAGGCGGGCTCATTATGCCGGAAGATGAAGCACAGGGGATCCTTTATTACATTGCCTGGCATGACACAGCCCAGAGAAGAGTTTCTCTCCATTATCATAATTAGGTTATAAATGCACTGATTTAAATTCAGCTTTTACCTGTCCTAAATGCCCAGCAAGGAGAGTCAGTCTGGTAGTGTTAACCTATAGGCTCCTTAGAGAAGGGAAATGTCCTGGAGATGGATTGGTCCTCGTCCTTACGTAAGGACACTTGAAGCACTTTCACCTTTCTGTGCCCACCATCATTCCCAGTCCCAGTTCCTGTGGGTACAAGGCAGAGGCCACTCGGTCAAGCCTGCAGACTTTTTTTTTTTTTCTTTAGACAGAGCGTCACTGTATTGCCCAGGCTAGAGTGCAGTGGCATCTGCCCAGCTCCCTGAGACCTTGAGGTTAATCTATGGGCTCTTATCTCCTCTGCGTTTTCTACTTAGGCTGCTGGTAAACCAACTCTGTGACTTACTTGCAGGGGATCCTCCTGCCTCAGCCTCCGAGTAGCTGGGACTACAGGTGTGCACTGCCACACTCAGCTGTTTTTTTTTCTATTTTTAATAGAGACAGGGTCTCTTCTCGCTCAGGCAGGTCTGGAACTCCTGAGCTCAAGGGGTCCTTGCACCTCAGCCTGCAGAGTGCTGTAGTGTGACATGAGTCACAGCGCCGGGCCTGGTCTGCAGCCTCTGTCTCAGTCCTTCCAGAACCTCTGTTTCCATCCAATAGACAACCTGGAAAGGAAGCCTGGAGTTTTGCTCTAGGTCTTTCCTCTTTGGGACAACTCTGTGCCTCTCTGGCTTTCCAGAGCCATAATTTCTCCCACAAAGAAAAGCTACTCCTAAAATAAAAGTGCTGAAGGCAAACTTTTCCCCAGCCCCTCCTAGCGCTTCCTTCATCCATAGGACCGCAGACCAGAGAGATTTTCCAGCTTGTCCAGTCCTCTTTCACACTTGCCCAGCACACGGGCCCACAGCCACGGCCTTCCCTTGTGTCCCATCCTTCCATCTCCTTGGCTGCTTCCTCCTTCACCCTCCCGTGTCATCATCCACCCAGGTGGAGTAGCCACAGTTAAACAAATAAGCAACAATGGACAATGGCAAGTCCCAGTGAGAATGAAGAAGTAAGACTCTAAATCACTGCTGGGAAGATGGAAAAACAGTACAGGCACTTTGGAGCACACCATCCCACTCATAGTAAAACTCAAGAGAACTGAAAAGTCACGTTCACATGAAGTCCTGTTCATAACAACATGCAGTGCTTTTGCTTATAATCACCAAAATAGCCCAGCTGTCGTTCAGCTGATGAACGGATAAGCAAACACACAGAGGGGTATTACCCATGAAACAGGATGCACTGATGTACACAAGGGCAGATGAGCGCAGTGTTCTAAGTGGTGGTCACATGACCAAATGTATTTTTCAAGGCTCATAGAATAGTACAGTAAAATGGATAAATTTTACCCTATGTACATTTTCTTCAATAAACCTGAGTTTTATTTACATACATATAATTTATAAACGAATGGCATCAATTTATGCATATGAAATATACTAATCTGCATATGTATATGTAATATATAATGTATATTTGTATGTAACACATAATACTAGTAATAATTATATATTATAGTACATATATATAAATTGATGCTATTTAATATCTGTAGCTTATACCTCAATCATTTGATTCAAAGAAACAAACGCTGAGGTGGGTAAATCACCTGAGCTCAGGAGTTTGAGACCACCTTGAACAAGAGTGAGACCCCATCTCTACTAAAAATAGAAAAATTATCTGATGTTGTGGTGGTGCCTATAGTCCTAGCTACTCAGGAGGCTGAGACAAGGGGATTGCCTGTGCCTAAGAATTTGAGGTTGCTGTGAACTAGGACAGCACACACTCTACCCATGATACAGAGTGAGATTTTGTCTCAAAAAAAAAAAACCCACAAAAACAAAAAACCTCTGGAGTTACTAAGTGGCTATGTTCTTGCAAACAACATTTCTCCTTAAAAAACTTTATGAACTGTGATGTTATTTACTATTCAATGGATATTTAGCTAGTCCCGATACATGTTAGGAATCTTGCCAGTATTGGGATATAAATATAAGCAAATTCAGACATAGATCTGTCTTCATTTAATTCATGGACATTGGAAAAAGCAGATGTTAATCAAGTAATACACACACACACGAATGTATAATTCCAACTATAGGCTGGGCACCGTGGCTCACACCTATAATCCCAGCACTCTGGGAGACTGAGGCAAGTCAGATTGCTTGAGTCCAGGAGTTCAAGGCTGCAGTGAGCTCTGATCATGCTACTGCCTGCACTCTAGCCTGGACAACAGAATGAGACCCTGTTTTTCCAAAAACAAAAAAAAGAAGAAGAAAATCCAACTTTGACAAGTGCTTCAAGGCAGAGGATCTGTCAGAGGAGATTTTTCCTCGTGATCAGTGATGGTTTCCCTGAAGTGGTGATTGAGCTGAGATCTGAAGAATAGCAGTTAATGAGCTGGACAGAGTGGAAGGGCAGCCCAGGCAGAGTGACTGGGCGCTGCAGAGGCCCAAGGTGGGAAGGGGCATGTGAGTCACTCGACTGTGCTGTTGAATGGGAAGAGTGAGAAGGGCATTAGTGGGAGGCGAGGGCGAAGGAAGGAGCCTCTCGGTGCCTCTTGTGTGACCATCTGAGCCGGTTATTCTCAGGGCAGACTTAGCTTATACCTGTGAATGACAAATTATAGGGTTACGCTATCCCGGGATATGCTAAGAAGTCTTCTCTATATCTCAAGGGCATTGAGAAACAACTAAAAGTTTTAAGTCATGGGGTTAGAGGGTCTTGGGAACAGGCTCAACTTTTCCATTTGAAAAGCTGATTCTGGCTGCAGTGTGGAGAAGGTATTAGATAGCAGATGCCAGTGAATCAGCATTGGTCAGTCCCAGAGCTACTGTGCTTGTCCATAGGAGAAAAGTTGGTGTCTTAGAATAGGATAGAGGTAATAGCGATGGAGAAATGTGGAAAGATGCAAAAAATATGTGAAGGTAAAACTGAGGAGGAGTGGAAAAGAAGTTCCTGAGACATGGCTGCCTTGAGGGTGAGGAACAGGGGCAAAGGGTTCCCTGGTTTGGGCCTCTGGAAGTTAAGGAGCATTTGAGACATGCAACAGTTGTTAGGTGGAAAAGCAGGTCTACAGGTCTGGAGCACAGACAAGATCTCCGCTGGAAACATGACTTTGCGAGTCATCTGCATTTAGACAGTAGGTATCCATCTGTGTAGATGAGATGGCCTGAGAGCGTGTACAGAGGGAAGAAATCAGAGGGCTCATATAATCCACTAAAACAGGCAAAAACAGGTCTTGTTTTTTGTGTGTGGATGAAGAATCTTGTTTTACTCTTACTCAAATGACAACTCACTGTTTCCTGGGTCTGGGTGTCTGGGGAGTGAGCACTCACTGGTCCTACTGCCTGTCTTTTAGGTAATGATGACAATAATCTCAACTCTATATTTTATGAGCATTTGACAAGGACCCTCCAGGAGTCCCTCTGTGGAGACTTACTTCTTGGTCGCTGGGGCAGCTACAGCTCTGGAGATTGCTTTATTTTGGCTTCAGATGATCTCAATGCCTTCGTTCATCTGATTGAAATTGGAAATGGTCTTGTCACCTTTCAACTTCGAGGACTGGAATTCCGTGGTAAGAATCTCTTCATTGTGGGAGTTATCGGAAGTTATTATTCCATTGAATTATTGTGCAAAGCTTTAGGAAGAAGTCCCCTTTAAGGAGGAAGTTGTTAATGCCTGTGCTACTGAGTGAGAATTAGGGAGCTTTCTACCACTACCCTAATGTAAATAAGCCTGTCCTCTGGGGGAATATGAGCCAGGACACATATGAAACATATAATCAGGGGTAAACCCACGGACATTGGTTTCAATCTTTCTGGGAAAATCTCAGAAGTACAGGAGGTCGTGGAGCACACTTGGGCTCCAAGTGGAGTCAGCCAGGCCTGAAGTAGAACTTCGGGCTGCTGTCACGGGTGTTGGGGGCGGCTGCACACAAATAATTTAAGGTCTCTGAGTTTTGCTGTCCTGTCTGGAAAGCACTAACAGTGATAGAAATGGCTGCCTCATAAAGCTGTGGTGTGATGTAAGTGGCACTGTGTAAATGAAGGCGCTGTGTGAGTGCTCACCACCCGGTGGCTGTGGAGTCTTCCTGAAATGTGAAAACACAATCCCAGTTTTTCCACATCTGGGAGCTGGAGCATGGCGGGGGGCAACCTAACTGTGCACCTTTGCTCCCTTCCCCTGCATTTTGTTGGTTTCTTCCTCCGTGCTTTGCGTGTTTTCTGAGCACCTCCTCTGGGTCAGGCTATGGGCACCTGCCATGAAAGGGTCATGCCCCGATGAGCTTAGCGCCAGAGGGAGACCCAGAGAATGAACACACATCAACAAATGAGCAAACCACGGGAGGTGAAAGCAAGCAGGGGCCATGTTGGATAAGTCAGTCATCTCCTAGAGATGAGGAGGGCAGGAGGAAGAACCTTCCAGACATAAGAACAGATCCCTGCTAACTGTATGAGGCAGGCGCACCTCGGAGCACTGCGGCACCTGGGAGGGCCCGTGTGACCAGGGCTGACCTGCACTCCGTGGTGTGGTTTCCAGCAGGTGGTCTGGGAGGTGTGCAGGAGCCCATGCACGCCTGCTCCCTGTTTCTGTTGGCTAGTATGATAGTAAACGAGGAATACAAATGAGGAAGCCCAGGTTTTTCTCAGTTCTCTGGATGAGAATCTCTAAGCATTATTTTTGTGGAAATCCATGCCTTTTAACATTCTTGAGAAAATTTGGACAAAAGACACCTTTTTGCCTAAAGCAGCGGTTCTCACCCTGTGGGTACTACCCACAGGAACTGTACTAAAGGGCTGCAGCGTTAGGAAGGTTGAGAACCACTGGCCTAGAGAGTCCATCTGTATTTTAGGCGTATGTTCTGCGCATTCCAAGGAATTCGGGAATCTTACTGAGTTTGGACAAGGCTATTGGGCTGAGCAGAGGTGATAAAACTCCACAGAGGAATCCCAGAAGCTGTTTCCTCTAAAGGTAGCACAGGTGCCAGAAAAGCTTTAGGAGGGGTGGGGAGTAAGTGTCGCCCATACAGTAATCCAGCAAAACTAGGAATTTCTGAATCTTCCTTCTCTTAAGAGCTTTTAATTTTTTCCCTAGAATACAAGAGGAAAACTTTTGAAACTAACCTAGTTGACTATGAATTATAGTTTCTATCACAAGATGGGTGCCATTTTCAGCTTCTTTGATAATCTTAACCCATTTTTTAGTTTAAAGGGTCCAAAGTTAATTAGACTTCAGGAATTTGCAGTACTTTTTCTGTTTGCCAGCTCCTTATCACAAACACGGCTTCTTCCTAATCTACCACACTACATGTCTTAGCCTCATCTCAAATCCATGGTCTCTTGAAGCATAACCAACCTCCACAAACTCAGTGGGCTGGAGTAGAGCTGGTTTTCACTTGCTCTACACCGTAGTGTGGGTTGGTGGGTGGGTCTGCTGCTGTTGTCACCTGGGTCACTTGGGTCTCTTGAAGCATAACCAACCTCCACAAACTCAGTGGGCTGGAGTAACAATGCTGTGCTGGTTTTCACTTGCTCTACACCGTAGTGTGTGTTGGTGGGTGGGTCTGCTGCTATTGTCACTTGTGGAAATTTGTGCAGCAGGTAGAGGGTCCAGGATGCCTCCCTGGGTGCTGGTGCCAACTCTGGAACCTCCTTCTCCTCCATGTGGCCCTTCAGCTTCCAGGGCCAGATGAGGCATCTTTACAGCTGGGTGGTCCAAGGGTTCCAAAAAGGGGGAACATGAAGACACTGCAAGGCCTCGTGAGGCACAGCCTCTGGGACAGGCACCGTGTCCCTCCTGCCACACCCTGGTGGCTCAGATGGACGTAGAAATGTGGGCGTGTGGGTGCATAGGGTACAGTTCTAGGAAGGCAGCATGCACAGAGGCCAGTATCACACTGTCCCACCAGACCCCTGCGACTTCCTCAGCTGAAACACACACAGGTGGCTACCCCAAGACAGAGACAGCGTTGTGTAAGACAGGGCTGCCCAGGCGGGTCTCTGTGTTATCACTGGTCAATTTTCCTTCTTCCTGCCAGGCACAGCAGGAATGTGACCTGGCTGTAAGGGTCACTTGGGCACAGTGACGACATCCTGAGGAGAGAATGCCAGCTCCCCACCCCAATGCTGCTCACTCTTGCACAGCACATTTTCTTTGGCCAAGTTCAATTACAGTTGGGAAAATCAAGACTTTAAAAGACTAAATAGCTTGAGAAAACCTAAATTACGCTTTTGTTGCAGGAAGACTCTGCTTGACCTGAAATGACTGTTGTGTTTTATGTTTCTCTGCAACTTATAGTGCAGTATTCCCGGGGAAGGAGGGAAGGTCTGTTTTCATTTGCCTCATTGGGTGTATTCTTAAGTTTTCTTTTCAGTATTTTACTTTTCAGTTCCCTATTTTCCCAAATAACAGGCTTTATTTTGGTCAAATTTAATCTTCTTCAGGACAACCTCAGGCAGTCAAAATATAGATGGGTTGGTTCTCTCTCCTAAAGGCTCCTAAAGCCATCAGTGGGAATGTGACCTGTTCACAGCACAGGCTCTGACTCAGGAAATGAAAAATATACCCCAAAGGAAGGCAGCCTCCCTGAGGCCGTGCATCAGGAAGGTCCCTCATTTTTCTCTGAAAGTGATGTGTTTGTAGCAATAGGAACTCTTAGCTGCAAGATACAGGAATGAATTCCAGCTAACTTAAACAGAAGGGCACAGACTTCTAAAGAGTCTGTGGCTATTGGACAAGAGCTATGTCTAAAGTCACACTGCACGTCTTGGCTAATGGAACAGGCACTATCATCATGTGATCGACACCAGGAGCCCCAACACTGGACACTGTTGTCGCCCCCATAAATGACACACAGCCCCTGCAGCCTCCTCCCTTCCCAAATGCATTCCACATGACCTTGGTTCTTTGTGTCACCTGCTCGTTAATCAAAGTCTGGTGTGGATGCATCAGATTGATAAAGCCATGATCACACATGTGTACTCTAGATGCAGGGGGGGCCTGGGGAAGAGATTGTCTGACTTTTCAGTTTCTATCCTGCCAGGCAGTCACTGCCTGTGGCTGAGACTCGCAGTATGATGTGTTGGTTGATATGATGCTTTCTGCTGTTACAATTATGTGCCAGACCTCAGTGACTGATGCAAATGACTTTTATTTTGCATTCACACAGAGTGAGTGGAGCTGATAGGGGACAGGGATGGTTCTATTCTGCACTATTGGGATCCTGGAAGCTCTGCCTACCCACTAGCACTCTGACTGAAAGGTTGTCTTAGGCTCCAATATTGAGCTGATAGGAAGTGGAGGATTGCATGCAAGATTGTGAGGGGCTAGGCTAGAACCTGGGATATATCATTCCTTCCTTCATGCTATAGTAGAATTGACATACCTACAAGAAAGTGAAGAAATGGTGCATAGCTCAATACCCAGGAGAAAAAGTAAAAAGCTTTGGTGAACAGCTAGCCCATTATGGCGCATTACGTAATGTCCCAAACACGGGACAGGGGATTAGATCCTGGGTGGTCCAAAAGAGTGACAAGGCCCATGTGACACCCGATTTCTATTGGCTAGTATGGTAGTAAATGATGACTACAAATAAGGAAGCCCTGTTTTTCTTCTCTATTCTTCCTGTCTCATGTATTCCAGAATAGAAATAAATTATTTTCTAGTTAATGTAAGGAAACAGGATTGTCATTCCCATTGCTGTTGGGCTCATGGGTCTTACTTGCACCTACCTAATTAGAGAGCCTTTAGGGGAAACATTCCAGAGTTGACAGATTCATCATTGGTTTTAAAGCTAAGTCACGGTAATAAGTAATGTATGTTACAAGGCCAAAGTCGGCACTAAGTTCAAGAGTTTTTTAAAGAAACGGGATCTGTTGGATTGCAGATCCTATTTAAGTAGGTGACCACAGAAAGATGGAAAAGTGCAAGTCAATAATTTGTTTAGTTTCTCTTCTCCTTTAGTCAGCAAGGGACCTAGGCTGATGGGTTAGTTAATTTCTATTAAAAGAGGAGAAAAAAGAACAGGGCCTCCTGTGCTGCCAATATCAGGATGGAGCAAAAACCAAAGGCATTGGAGTAAGAGTCTTATGAGACGCATGTGAGCTCTAGGCAAAGAGAGAGCACTCACCTGGGAGGGTGGCGACTGCCCTCAGAACACACAGGCCTGTCCCCTCCTCACACCTCGCTAAGGGGAAACGCAAAGCCAGGGATATGAACAGGCTCTCGGGGGGTCTGGCTGGTCAGCAGTAGACCTCAGCATCTTAACCAGAACTTCTCTTTCTGCCCTTCATTCCTTCTCCCTTCATTCCTTCTTTCGGGTATTTCTTTTTAATTTGTACCATAGCGTTTATTTGGTTCATTAGACACTAAGTAACTAGATTATAATTCCTCTGTCCTTTGCACAGCCTTTCAAAAGCTCCATATCATTTTTCTAGTTAGCAAAAAATAAACAATCAAAATCCCACTTTATGTCAGGATATTAACAGAGCGTCACAAATCAGAGGATCGATTTCTTTCTCAGAGCTTCGGTGTGATTTCTAACTTCCTGTCTGGCTCCGACAATCCCTCCATTCAGGAGATGTAAACTGCATCCACCATAGAATGTACTGGGGAGAAAGAGGAACTTCCCCTGCTGCAGTCTGAAAATCATTCCTACCCAGGGAGTAGATGCTGTGGGTGGACATGCCAAGGCATGCGACCACTCCGGTGTCGCAGGTCTCAGGGAGTATGTGCTGTGGGTGGACATCCGAGGGCATGCGACCACTCCGGTGTCGCAGGTCTCAGGGAGTAGGTGCTGTGGGTGGACATCCCAGGGCATGCGACCACTCCCGTGTTGCAGGTCCCAGGGAGTAGGTGCTGTGGGTGGACATCCCAGGGCATGAGACCTGTCGTGATGCGCTCTTACCACGTTGCACTGGCTGTGTTGGGTGATCCCAGGGCATGCGAGAACAAGGGGGTCGGTG
>CAUYPK010106288.1:0-25264 GCA_963574355.1 Loris lydekkerianus
CCAGAATCAAGCTGGCACTTGTGCCCAGAAGCTGCATTTCAGCCTCATAAAAAGTCTTTTTATTTTTTTTTGAGACAGAGTCTCACTATGTCACCCTCAGTAGAGTGCTGTGGCATCACAGCTCACAGCAACCTCAAACTCCCAGGATTAAGTGATTCTCTTGTCTCAGTCTTCCAAGTAGCTGGGACTACAGGTGCCCACCACAAGGCCTGGCTATTTTTTTGTTGCAGTTGTCATTGTTTAGCTGACCCAGGCCAGGTTCAAACTCGCCAGACTGTATGTGACTGGTGCTGTAACCACTGTGCTATGGGCACCGAGCCATCCAGTTGTAATCTTAAATAGAGGTGGTCCTGAAAACCTTAGTAGACAGGAAACGAATGAGCAAAAACTTATAAGAAAAGGAGTTAATCAAAGAGCTATTTAGATACTTAGAGAAAAATTGATCCAGGGAGGGAGATCTTCCAGAGTCTTAAAGATAAGAGATTGCCTGGGAAGTACGTCAGTATAACAACTTGATTGAATAAGTTACATGACATAATAATTAAATCACTAAATGTACCATACAATCAAAGATTGGGTTTCTAAAATGCCTATAAATTTTGACTTTTATTCTTGAGGATGGAAACCAAATAAAAACACAGTTTGAGATGATGAACAATGTGTAGGATGCCAAGGGGGTCCCAACAGTTAGTGTAGCTCAGGGAGGTCCTCATTAGCTCCCCTAATTTTTAATTAACACTTACTATGAAGTATATACTATTTTAGCACTAGAATTGAAAAGATGAACATGATTTAGTCCTTCCCTCCAATGTTATTTTATTCAGAAAAAGTTAGTATATAATACCATATAATAAAAATGAATGAATAGTATATGTATATGAGTTGCCATGAATTAAAGATGAAGTGGAAAATTGTTTTTCAAGAATGAGAGATTCAAAGAAGAGATACTGCTTTATCTGAGAGTTGAACAGTAACAGAAAATAACCAAATGGAGAATAAGAGAGATTTTAAGCACCAGGAATAGCATGGGCCATAATGATCCACAGTATAGATGTCAAGAAGACTTAATATTGGATCTGTATGTGAGGACAGTCTAGTAAACCCTTTGCATGTTGTAAAATGAAATAGTGTTTTCAAATGTCTGCTGGACAATACTGTAAGGTCAGGAGACAGGAGAAGCATAGACTTATCGGTGTATAATATCTGCAAGGTGGAGAAGGTAGAGGAAGGAAGCTCCTTAAAATCTCTTTCAGGAATAAAATTTGCATGAAGCAAAACATCAGTGCCGAAGAGCTCAACTTACTGAGCCCTGTCACTTATCCTGTGTTATAATCCTGAGCCCATGGTTTGCTGAACATTAACTCTCGTTGAATTTTAGGTCTCCATACCTTATTTATAACAAGAGCAAATTAATAACAGCTAACATGGGAGTTCTTTAATGAATAACAGGAATATGTAAACTACAACATACACATTGTAAGACAAATGTACATTTTTGGTTTATAATCACCTTTAAATAAATACCAAATTTTCATTGTATTATGCAATTGTATAGGTTCAATACCATAGCAATGTTTTTTCTCTACAAATACTAAAATGCAAGCAATTAATAACAAAAAACATTTGATATTCAGTTACTAATGTCTTACATATCCTTTGAGTTCAAATACCTCCTATCTATTACAGGGTAATAAATACTCAATTTGAAGGATAGAATGATAGGGGAGGCTTAACATATTTTAAGAAAAATATAAACCAGATAATAAGTATGCATGAAAAATAACAAATTATTGAAGTGAGCAGAAGTTGTGGGTAGGAATGGGAAGAGAAATTATTAGAGTAATTCATGTCAGGGATGACTTATGATGGACTAACATTAGCAATAAGTATGAAAGAAGGGAAAGAAGAGGTCTCCAAGTCCATAGTAGATAGTTAGGAAGGGGATATGTGTAAGTGCAGAAAAAGTGCGAAGGTGTCTGTAGTAAACGTATTTTTAGAGACACAGCCAAAGAAAATGACAAACATATGAATTCATCTTAGTGTTCAAACATATGAAGAATACACTCAGGAAAAGGATAGATATTTCCCTAACCTTCATTTGCTACATATGTTCACTAACTCCTACTATGAAAAATTTGGTAAACAAATACCATCCGTATATTTAGTTAATGCAATTAAACTTGTATTTCTCCAGACTTATGCCTTGCTGCCATTTGTTTCTTTATCCCTTTGCGACCAAAGTTCAATGTTGAAAAATTCACTTCAGGGGTATAAATTAGAGACACCTGAACCTATTCAGTCATGAAAAAATGACTAAAATCTGGCTAACCCTTTGACTTCCCATTCCTCCCCAAATGTATTTGATCTGGTGCACATACATTACAGTGAAGACTTGAATATAAAGGCAGAGTTTATGGAATAAATTTACCTCAAAAAGACACACGCAGTAATGATTATGTGTTAACTTGCTAAACTGCAAACAATCTGAAGAGTCTTAAAGTCTGGTTGCTAAGATAGAGCAAGGGAAGTGTATATTTTATGCCATTTGTAAATTACTCTGGCTAACATTTGTTTTTAGCACCATCACAGATGATGTATGACACACCAGCTGGTAGCACAAACAGACAGTATTTCCAGGAAAGATCTGAGTCTCTTCTTTGTTTTAAAGAAGAATGGATTGCTCCCTTTAACCACCATGCCTTGTCCACAGGGCTTGTAGCTTTTCTAGGTAGGACAAATGTATCTGTAGTAAAGGATGAAGTCCATCATGTGTTAAGTGCTGAAACACTAACAGAAATTATTTTTTTCTTCTTTCAATTAGAACAGTATTGGGAACTAACACAATGCCATCAACAAAATGGACAGCAAAGCATATGCAACTGGGGTAACTATTCTTTATTCAGGCATACCAAGTTTCACACTCTCTACATGTACTACCAGAGTTATTTTTCTTTTTAAAAAAATGGTAATTATTTATAATTCCATAGATTAGGAAGAATCACATTCACTTACCATCAAGAATGTACAGCTTCGGGCGATGCCTGTGCTCAGTGGGTAGGGTGCCGGCTCATATACTGAGGGTGGCAGGTTCGAACCCGCCATGGTCCTGGCCAAACTGCAACAACAACAAAAAAAAGCCAGGCGTCATGGTGGGGTGCCTGTAATCCCAGCTACTTGGGAGGCTAAGGCAAGAGAATTGCCTAAAGCCAAAGAGCTGGAGGTTGTTATGAGCTGTGATGCCACAGCACTCTACCGAGGCTAATAAAATGAGACTATGTCTCCAAAAAAAAAGAATGTACAACTTCTCAGCTGCTTTGCCATTGTACAAAGTTAGACATCTTTGCCCCTAGAAAGATTTTGGATCCTGCCAGGGTCTCACAAGAAAAATATGAATAATATATTTTTATTATTACCTCAACTGACATAATGATTTTCCTATTCAGCTCTGATGTTGGAAGACGCCTGACACATTTTTGTTGTGGTGGTGCACTTTACACAAGCCCTCGACTTGTTTCAAAATTGCATAAAATGATAATACATATAACAGAAACAGTTATGGCTTCTAGGAAGTATTTTCCAAGTCTGAAAAAGAAGAAACTTCAGGAATGTGAATTATGGGCTTATCAATGTAACATGAAGAGAGTAACAATACTGAGTATATTCTTTGGCTGTCAAACATAGTTGATCACCAGTTATAGGAAGAAACAGCCTGTTCAATTTGAAAAACAGACAGTTATTTCAGAATATACAAAGTTGATAGGAATAGTGGACTGAACTGATTAGTACTGTGGATGTTATGGATGTACAGTGAGGTCCTTTGCATGGTGGAAAAAACTCTGCTTCTGGCTGGTGAAAGTTGCATTTATGAACACCTACATACTTTACTCATTAGAGGAGAAGGAAAGGGGAGAAAAAGTGGAGACACACCTTTCTTACAGGAGAAATCTCATCACTCAGCTTGTGAGCAATGTGAGAAATGGAAATTCAAGAGAAAGGGGAAGACCATCATCTTCTGACACTACAGAAAGGCTAAACAGAAGATTCATTTTGTAACAAAAAAAAATGAAAAAATCAATAAGGGATTGATTGCATGGTTTTCAGCAGAAGAAATGAGAAATATAGAAGGAGAGAAAGCATTTTCCTCTGAGAGACATCTAAGAGGAAGCCTGGACCTCATCCTGGAGATTGCTTCAAGAAGTATTGCACTCAAAAATGATATAAGCAAAAATGACCAAAAATATGTTAATTATTTTATGTAACTTAAAATAGATAATACAATCATTGAGTGAGTTCTTATTTATGATTTTCTCTTTTAAAACTGTAGGATAATTATAAGTAATCCACCAACTTCTTGCCCACCCAAAACAAATAAGAGCTGGGAGTACGTGAGTGGCAGATAATTTAGATCAGAAAGGGTTTTACTTTTCAGAATCCATTATGCTTTAATTTTAGTAGGAAAACCTTTAGCATATTACAAACTATGATATTTCACATTATTGGTGTTTTTGTAAACACTGCCTTTTGTTTTATTTTCAGAAAAAGGCTAAGTTTCGCGGAAATTACAACCAACCATTTGTTTCCAATAAAAATTATTCTGCACATTCCTTTAAAACTACAAACTTTATGTTTAGGAGATGGGGTTTATCTAGCAAACCAAGTAGCTTTGTCCTCCAGGGTGTGTGTAACCTAAAGACCCACCCTTCCTTCCTTCCTTCCTTCCTTCCTTCCTTCCTTCCTTCCTTCCTTCCTTCCTTCCTTCCTTCTTTGTTCCTCCCAAGAAAAGAAGTATTTTAGGGTATAGATTTAATAGTACTGTTTATTTTATTTTATTTAAAAAAATTTTTTTTTTTTGCAGTTTTTGGCCCAGGCCAGTGCCCTACTCCTTTGAGCCACAGGCACCACCCCACCCCTCAAATGTATGGTTTTTAAGCAGGGTTGGCTCTAAAAACCTGGCAAATTTAAATTCAGAAAACTAGAAGATGAATAGGTTGAACCGGCAAAAAAATAAATTGTGTTTATTTTTTTGGACATCAGCTATAAAAATACTGATATAGAAAAATACTGTGCTTACCTAGGAAATGAAATCGGTCAAATTCATTTATTAACTCAATAAATATTTATCAGGCTTCTAAGATACGATGAATATTGTTCTTGTAATGGAGTATCTTAGATGACACACAAATATATGTAATGTAATGAATGATATCTTACATATTGGAGAGGTAAGGAGAGTCCACCTGCTACCACAAGTTGCCATTTTATTTAAAATACAATGAAAAAGGGTGGCACCTGTGGCTCAAAGGGGTAGGGCACAGGCCCCATATGCCAGAGGTGGTGAGTTCATATCCAGCCCCAGCCAAAAAACTGCAAAAAACAAACAAACAAAAAAAAAACATACAATGAAAAATATGGAATAGATACAAACAGAGTTTTGCATTCACCTCATTTATACTTTCTAAATATCTCCCTGGATGATACATAGAGAATTATTTTTAATGGTAAAATCAAGAAAACAGGAAATAAAAGTTGAGGACTTTTATTTCTGGAAAGAGAGATGGGGGCTAGAATTAGAGTGAATATGGTAAGGTTGTGTCAGAGGATTAAATATCAAAAATTCCAATGCAAAATCCCCTATTTGTTAAGTTGTTGTCTTCATATCATAAGTCAAGAAGCATAAGAAAATCTGGAACAATTTTGTACAAATATTAATATAGATGACTATTTTCAGTTATCTTTGGAAAATACTAAAGGCTTTACAGACATACATATATGTGTATGTACATGCATATGTGTGTGTATATATATGTATGTATAAAAGTATATATATACATACATACACTTTTTTTATTAAGAGACAGAGTCTCACTTTATTGCACTCAATGGAGGCTATGGCATCACAGCTCACAGCAACTTCCAACTCCTGAGCTTAGGCAATTCTCTTGCCTCAGCCTCCTGAGTAGCTGGGACCACAGGTGCCCACCACAATGCCTGGATATATTTTTTTTTCTTTTTCTTTTCTATTTTCTTTTTCTTTTTTTTTTTTATTATAGATAAAAAATATGCACCATAGATGTGGCCCGACCCATTGCCCTCCCTCCACCCAAACCTCCCCCCTTCCTTCCCCTTCCTTGGTCCTTTCCCCTATAGTCTTGTGGTATAGTTGGGTTATAGCATTCATGTGAAAGCTATAATTTAGCTTCATAGTAGAGCTGAGAACATTGGACACTTTTTCTTCCATTCCTGAGATACTTTGCTAAGAAGAATATGTTCCAGCTCCATCCATGTAGACATGAAAGAGGTAAAGTCTACTCCTTTGTTGAAGGCTGCATAATATTCCATGGTATACATGTACCACAATTTGCTAGTTCATTTGTGGGTCGATAGGCACTTGGGCTTCTTCATGACTTAGCAATTATGCATTGAAGCCCCCATCTTTTTAATGGCTTCTTATACACAATGTAAATTGTATTTAAGATCCATCTGTGTTGTTGTTAGGTAAATTTGTAATTTTTTCCTTTACATTTCTGAGTATTATTTCTTTGGAAGGATGTACTAAAATCTGCTTGTCTATTTATAAACACCATTTTTCCTTCCAACTTTTGGCTGCCATGGGTAAAGCTAAAATGATAATTCATGCACAAGTATTTATGTAGACATGTGTTTTAATTCATCTTATGTAAATACATAGTAATGGAATTGTGACATTGCATGGTAAGTAATATTATTTAAAACTATTTTCAATGAACTTCCCGAATGTCAGTGTGTTCATCATGCCTCCTGAGGGAAGGGCTCAATTGCAACTTGAACTTTACCTTGAAGTGAAAACCATGTAAGCTAAAAATTGATACCCTCATATAAATTTAAAATAAAAAAAGAAATAAACTTCCAGAATGTTTCCCAAGGTTGTATTCCACTTTACGTTACCAGTTATTGATGTATGAGAGTTTCTGTTGTGTACATCCTCACAAAAAGAAAACGGTATTGATTAATTATTTAAAATTAGCTATTCCAGTGGGTATGTGGTAGTGTCTCATTCTGTTTTCTATTTGCATTTCTCTTTTGACTGAATATGGAAAGAATCTTTTTGTGTTCTTCTTAGCCATCTACTGATCTTATGTGAGGGATAAATGTCTATTGAAATATATTGGTCAATTGTATTATGTTGTTTGTTTCCTTTTCATTGAACTCTATAAGGTTTTGCGTGAGTGCTTTTTGGATGTGAGTCCTTCGTTAAATATGCATATTGCAAATATTTTAGTCCACTATGTGGTTTGCCATTTCAATTCCTTAGTGGTGTCTTAACAAACAGCAAACATGTTTTAAATCTTTGAAGATGAATTAATCACTTTTTTCTTTTATGGTTTATACTGTTTGTGTCCTATCTATGAAATCCTTGCTTACCTTAACATGGCAAAGATTTTCTCCTGTATTTTCTTCCAGAGTATAAGAATTTTATCTTTTTCAATTAGGTCTACAATCCATATAAAGATAATTTTTATATGGTATAAGTTTTGTAGTTCATTGTATATCAGTTGTTCCAGAATCATTGGTTGAAAAGACATTTTTTTAAACCATTGTATTCATTCTGTTCCTTGCTAAAATCAGTTGACCTTATATAATGAGTTTATTTCAACACTTTCTTCTCTGTTCCATTGACAGGCATGACCCCCTACAGAATGTGTTGATTAATGGATCTTTATAGTAATAAAAATAAAACAATATAAATCATCCAATATTTTTCTCTTTCAAAATTTTTCAATACTTCTAGTTCTTTTGTATTTCTAGAAAAATTTAAAATGCAGCTTATTAATTTCTATAAAAAAGACTACCAGGTTGGAATTGGGTTAAATCAATGGGTTAGTTCAGTGTTAATTGATACCTTAACAATATAAGACTTCTTATCCATAGATATAATGTATCGATCTATTTATTTGGGTTTTTAGTTCTTACAATATGAGCGTGTATAAATGCTATACATATATTTTATCCCAAATGTTTAATGCTTTTAATGTTAATGTAAATTGTATTTTTCTAAACTTTTAAGAGATAATTGCTAATATATATAATTACAGATGAATATGACATAGTTTTTATTCATAATTTTGTTAAATTCACTTATTTATTCTAATATTTTCTTCTAGTTTTCTTAGAATATTCTGAGTTTTTTTCTTATGTAGAATATTCTGTGTGACCTCCATCTTATCCATAAATAAAGATAGTTTTACTCCTTTCTTTTCAATCTTTATGACTATTAATTATTTTTATTGCCTTATTGAAATGGTTAGGATATCCAGGACTCCTTTTTCTTAGTTTCACAGAGAAAATATTCAGTATTTCTCCAATAAGTATCTGTTGATTATATACTTTCAATTATTGCTCTTAATCAGATTGAGGATATTTCCTTCTCCTTCAAATTAGTGGAGTCTTGCTATTTAAATGTATTTTACAGTTTTCTCAAATGACTTCTCTTAATCTATTGGACTGATTATATTATTTATCTTTTTTATTATGTCAATAAGGATGAAGGATATTGATAGATATTTCTTTTTTTTCCTGAGTTTGATTTTTTTTTTTAATTTTGGGTTAATATGAAATTTATACATATATTAATTAGGTTACAATATTTGAGTTTGTAAGGTAAGGTCCAAAGTCTGAGTTATAGCTATGTCCTTCATCCAGGAAGTGTGCCCTATACCCCTACATTGTACCTGATGAATGGGAACTAATCAAACCTGTTCTGTGATGACTGTGTTAGGTATTACATAAAAATTGTGTGCTATTTCTAACACTCTTCATTCTAACTTTCTATATTTCTTTTACATTTTTCTGAAGAAATTCTTTTTGTTTTTTTTTGAGACAGAGTTTCACTATGTTGCCTTTGGTAGAGTGCTGTGGCATCACAGCTCACAGCAACCTCAAACTCTTGGGTTTCAGTGATTCTCTTGCCTCAGCCTCCTGAACAGCTGGGACTACAGGTGCCCACCACAACTCCTGGCTAACTGAAGAAATTCTTAAAATTATTTTCATATACCACGGTTGCGGTCATTAAATTCTCTCAGTCTTTGGGTCTCTAAAAATGTGTCTTTCTTGCCCTAAATTTTCAAAACTATTCTTTTCTGAATATAGATGTATTGGTTTCCTATAATTTTCTTTCAACATTTTAAAGGCTGTAAGCCATTCTCTCTAACTTCCACAGATTTAAATGAGAAAACTGCATTCACTTTTAATTTTTGTTCCTTGTGTATACTATATCTTTTCTTCTATAGTAAATTTTGAGTTTTTATCATGGTTTTTAGCAATTTGATTGTGGTTTCTTGTGATGTTGTTTTTACTTTCTTCATCCTTGGAAATTGTAAAGCTTCTCACATCTGTGGTCTTATAATTTTTACCAAATTTCAACAAATTTAAAAATATCTTAGCCATTACCCTTCTCAAATTCTGAAATAATTTATGTACCCCTTCTCTCATTTTTGTAATTATATGTACATATATATTATATTGTGCTGTTTTATATTGTCCTAAAGATAACCAAAGCCCTGCTTAATTTTTTTTTTTTTTCTAATCATTTTTCTCTGTGGACTTCATTGTGAATAGTATTTGTAGCTAGGCATTCAAGTTAAGTGACATTTTATTTTTCAGTGTCTAATATACTACAACTATGTCTTGAGTAAAATTTGCATTTCACGTGTTATATTTTTCATTTTTTGAAGTCCCTCTTGGGTCTTTTTTATATCTTTCACTTATTTCTTTATTGTGTTATTCTTTTCCTTCAAATCCTTGAGCATATTCAATATGTTTTGAGAGCTTTTTAAAGCCCTTGTCTGTTGTTTCAATCATCGCTGTCTTTTCTGGGTCTGTTTCTATTAGGCTTTTTTCCTTTAGGCAGGAATCTGGGAGCCTGGGAGCCTCCACTACTGGGAGCCTGCCTAAAGGAAATAACCTAATAGAAACAGAAAAAATCCTAAAGGATTTTTCTTTTGATTATGGATCCATTTTCCTGCTTCTTGGAATGTCTAGCAATTTTTTAGTAGATATTGAACTTTATATATTTTTGTTATTGAGTGCTGGATTTTTTTGTTATCTCCCTCTAAAGGATTTTTTAAACTTTATTCTGCAAGGTAGTTGAGTTAGTTAAAGATTAACTCAATCCTTTTGTGACTTACTTTAATCCTTATTATAACATAGCCTTAATTTTTGTTATTTTAGTGCTGTTACTAAGTCATGATCTTTCTGTGATTATTTCCATATCTCCCTGGTTTTCCTTAAAAATTCTCCATTATGACTGGTTAGAACTTGAACACATCCTAGCCTGGTGTAATATCATTCACCTTATAGTCCTTGGCATCATTTTCTTGGCTTTGGGTAGTCTTAATGAACTGTATTTTTGTATGACTTTATATTTAACAGTTGACTCAAGGGAACATTTATGAATATGTATGGTAATTTTTTTAAAACAAATTTCCCCACCTCTCTAGTTGTCTGCAGTGCTAATTATAGCCATTTATATCTCTTTAAACTCTAGTATTAGCCTTTTCAACGTAGAGAGAATGTCATGTTATCATTGATTTTCCTTTTTTATACTACGGTTTGGAAAGTATACCCAGGTAGAAATTTGAGGGAAGTGTTGGGGCTAAGGTCTTTGTTTGCTTCCTCATGTGAAACACAACACTATTATTCTTTTGCAAAATAATAACAAATATGTGTTATATATATCTATATATATATTTTTTTTTTTTTTTATTTTAATTTTTTAAAATTTTTCCTGATTTTCTAGTCATTTTGGCAGGAAGGTAGATCTGGTCCCAATAATCCATTATGGCCATGTAAGAAACTTGATGTACTACCTTTTAAAATAGTTGATGGTGAGTTCAGAGGAGGGGCCAAGACTAGAAGCAGGCTGCACACACTGCTGTCATGGAGAGGATGGAAAGTGATGAGTAGATATTACCTTTATGATTGTAGACCTACCATTTGATCCAGCAACCCCACTACTGGGAGCCTGCCTAAAGGAAAATAACTCATTTTATTAAAAAGACCTCTTCACTGATGTTTATCACAGCACAATTTACAATTACAAAGATATGGGATCAATCTAAGTACCCATCAACTAATGAGTGGATAAAGAATTTGGCATATACACCATGGAATACTACTCAGCCATAAAAAAGTAATGAAATAATGTCTTCTACAGCAACTTGGGTGGAACTAGAGGCCATTATCCTAAGTGAAATATCTCAGGAATGGAAAAACAAACACCACATGTTCTCACTTACAAGTAGGAGCTGAATGAGAAGTAAATAATAAAATTCTGTCCTGGACTTTGAAAATGAAGAGAGGAAGAGGTGGAGAAGAAGTGAGAGTCATTATACAGCTCATCCATGTAACAAAAAATAAGAACACTTGTGCCCTCTAGATCTACTGAAATAAAAAAAAAAAAGTTGACTACATTATCAAAACCTAATCATTCAGTTAGAATAGGGTCCTCAAACTTTTTAAACAGTGGGTCAGTTCACTGTCCCTCAGACCGTGGGAGGGCCGGACTATAGTTAAAAAAAAAAATCTATGAACAAATTCCTATGCACATTGTACATATCTTATTTTGAAATAAAAAAACAAAACGGAAACAAATACAATCACACTGCCTCATGTGGCCCACGGGCCGTAGTTTGAGGACCCCTGGAAGGGTCAAGAGCTTTTTATTTCAATCTCTGTCACAAGTATAAAGTTTCATTTCTCATCAGGTCTTTAATAGTGCCCTCCTATAGGTATTGTATTCAGGTCCAGTCCATGGGCAGTTCAATTGAATTGCTATCATTGTTCTTTTAAAACTGTTCAGATTTAAATTCTCTTGTCCTTTCTATTCAAGCCGATATCCTTTTCTATAGGAGCTAAATTTAACTAAAGTAATGTTTCTGCTCCAAACATCATATTAACCCTTGTTCTCTATTAGAATTTTCTTCCTGTTTTGCTAGTTCTTCCACTAAACTGTGATCTCATTGAGATGAAGAACCAACCATATTATTCTTTGTATTCATGGCATTTGGCATAATACATCACTCACAGTATGTCTTCCAATACCCATTAGTTTAATAAACAAAAATATTTTAAAAGAATGTTGATGTGATATATTAAGAAGAGCTTGATACCAGGTTATTTCAAGTCATTTCCCTTCATCTTTAATTTTTATTTTCTTTTTTAAAATTTTGGATTAATATGAGGGTATACATGATTATTTTATGTTGTTTGTGTTTGTAAGGTGAAGTCTGAGTTGTAGTTGTGACCTTCACCTAGGAAGTATTCAATTTACCTGTACATTGTACCCATTAGGGGGAAACTTACAAAACTCCTTCTGTCCTCCTCCCTTCTTGAATTTAATTGAGTTTTTCTCACATATGTTCATATGTTGTTAATCTACAAGTTTCAACTTAGTATTGAGTACATGAGATGCTTGATTTTCTATTCTTTTAATACTTTACTTAGGAGAGTGTATTCCAAATCCATCCAAGTTATACCAAAAGTTACAAAATCTCCATCTTTTTTATGAATGAATAGTATTCTGTGGCATACATATATCAAATTTATTAATCCATTCATGTGTTGAAGGGCACTTGGGTCATGGCCACATCTCTGCAATTATAAATTGGGCTGCTATAAACATTCAGGTACAAATATGCTTATGATAAAATCACTTTTTTTTTTTTCTTTTGAGTAATGGGATTGCAGGATCAAATGGAAAGTCTACTTTTAGACTTTATGCTTCTTTCCATAAAGGTTGTAGTAGTTTATAGTCCTGTCAACCATGCATGAATGTACCTGTATTGTGCACCAATGAATTCTAAATACCTGGTATCTACCTCTTATGTCTCACTTGAGCTCCCAAATGAGATTTTCCACTGAAATATGTACAGGTACTGCAATGTTAAATATGTCCAAAATGAAACTATCATCTGTTCCTTCTGTTCCATCTGTTCTGTCTTCTCTTCCTATGTGTTTTATCATTCCTTTTAGATGCAGTCCAAATCCCTTACTACGGCATACAGAAATTTTCAATATCTAGTCCCAATAACATCAGCTTTATTGCAGATGTTTTTTACTTTCTCAAATCTCTCAACTCTCAATTATATTTTATAACTTCATTTAACTAATTTATTTACTCTTTTCCTTATTACTCTTTCAACCTACTGTGGTAGGTGATTTCTGTATTTTATAGAGCTATTTATTCTTTTTTCTTCTCATCTGATTTGTACCTAGGTTACCATCTTGTGTGGGCTACATTAACACTCAGGATACCTGCTTGAGTTTGGTCTAAAAAGAGTCTCGAGAAGAGGCAAGAGTGAGAGATGCCCCCAATTCACATGTTGAAGCCCTACCCTTCAGTGTGATTGCATTTGGAGAGAGTTTTCTAAACCTCTCAGAATAAGTCAGAATTGACTGGATTATGCTGCACCAGTTTCCACTGCTGTGATGCACATTTAGGGCAGAGAGACTTACTTTTCTTAGCTTCTGAGACAGTGGGTCACATATCATTAATCTCCAGGAATTGCCTTTGGCTGAAGAGACTCACCTAATCTAAGGTCACAGCTCCTTTCTGGGAGCAGCCTTTATCCAATGACTAATCGATTTAGGGGTGTAAAGGCCTGGCCCCTGTTCCTAATGTGGGGCAACTCTTAGGGGCCACTGCAGCTTCAGAGCTTCCTGTGGAGTCAACTAAGTCCTGGTGGTAACCGTGCTATAGCCATCTACTCTCACTGCTCAGTTCTTTCTCTTCCCCTGCATGTGTTTGAGACCAATTCCTGGTGAATATTCCATATGCCAATTTCAGTTTCAGACAGTGTTTCCAGGGCAGCACACCTGTAACAACTGAAATAACAATGCTCAAACTCAGTGGCTTAAGAAAATAAGTATTTACCTATATAAGTCCAGCAGAGGGGCTTTCTCCACATGGTCACTTGCTAATTTAGGCTAATCAAAGCTGTCTCTTGTCCATGTGGCATCTGGAACAAGCAGACTCCAGTTCTAAGTCCCTAGGACACCTGGAGGACTGTGCACTTGCTTTTCTAGACATTGGTCTGGAGATGACAGATGATTTAGCTACTCACAGCCCATTGTTCATCACTAGTCACAAAATGCTAACTATGAGGGAACAGATGGCAGGTTTTGAATGCCTTGTCTGTGCCAAACTAAGCCTTAATTTCATCTGTAATATAGAAATTATCTTACTTTATGTGAGGGCAAAATGAGTACCATATAAAAGAAGCATTTAAGTTCTTGGTAAGCAATTTCTTTAGTCAAGCTGGATATCTCAATCCTCCACTTTCATACCCCAGTGTTGGAGGTAAAGTATTACCCAGCTGCTGATTTAATCTTGAGAATGAGCAGAATTAATACAGTCATATTCTCCTTGGGTTATACAAAGTGATTTTATGTAGTCCTGGAGTTCTTGTATTCCCTAAAATTAACATTCCACATTTTGAGAAACCCAATAACAGCAATTTGAACTAGCTCACATTTATTGCCTCTGCACTAAATGGCTGAGCAGATGGAGGGGGTGGGTCCTAGTGAACTGGAGTGTGAGGCCACAGGACCCTTATGATGTGATCATGCCTACTTCACCCAAAGCAGACTCTTGAAGTTTGCTGAAACTTAAGATATTTTGTCCTGTTCTTTAAGGACAAGATGCTAACTATGGCTGAAGAGAGTCAGCTAATCTAAGGTCACAGCTTAAAGACTTCAAAGACGTTAAAGAGAGAAAAGGATAGGGAAACTGAAATTGAACATGTAAATAAATACTCTACTGAGTGAAGTTCTCAAAGAGAGCTTCCATAGAAAATATTAAAACATTATAGGCCTAAATATTAACTTGGTGTTGTAGAAAAGTAGTCTTATTTTCTTTCTCTAAAAGGTAAAGGACTTAAAAAAATTTTTTTGACTATAGAAGTTTTCAAAAGAGAAGAAAAATAATTTTAAAAATTTATAATATTTTTCAATTGAAAAAAAAGAAGAAAATAATAAACCTTCATAGTTCTGCTGCCCTGAGATAATTATCACTCAGTCCTCTGGGGTCCTGTTTACCTCTTCAGATTATTTTTGCTGAGTTGTAGGCACCATGAAGTTAGGGACCAGATCTGTATTACTTATTGTTTTATCTTCAATATTTAGAATAGGGCTTTGCACAAAGTAGATGGTAAATACACTTATTTTGTTGAATGAATGAATATATGTGTCTGTATTTTACAAAAATTAGATCCTATTATATTCAAAATGTGGCCTAATCTTTTTCATTTAACACTATATTATGTACTTTTAACCACATCAATACATAAATATTTTCATAACTTTTTAGGTCCTGCAGAGTAGTTTACATTTTGCCTTTATAGACATATCATACTTTATTAAAATAATATTTCATTTATGTAGATTTAAGTTATTTTCATTTTTTCAAGCTACAAACAATATAGCAATGAATATTTTTGAAAATATTTTTGTTATTTTCTGATTATTTTCTTACGATTAAATTCCTAGATGTGGAATTGCAGGACATAAATGGCATATTCTTATGGCTTCTAATTCATTTTACTAAATAGCCTTCCAAATAGATAGCATCAATTTTCTTTTTCACTGGCCTCATGCAAATATATTTCCTCAATAGCTGTGATAAAAAAACCCCAAAACACTGCCAGTCTTTTAAAGTATGTGTTTCTATGACTGCTAGTAAAATAGAACTTTATTTTTTTATGTGTTTTCCTTTTTTTTTTCTTCTTGTTATTTGCATTTCTTCCTTTTGTCATTACTTTTGCATACATTAACCTTTAAAAAAAACCCATCTCTATAACTTTAATTATTGATTTCAAAGAGCTGTCTACATATTCAGAGCATTAATCTTTATGTTATCTTATGTATTTTAAATATTTCCCTTCTTTGCATCACATGTCCCTTAATTCTGTTCGCAACAGCACTACTGGTGTTGGCAGTGTGCTGTTGGGCTGTTGCTGATATTTGGTTTTGCTTTTTGTTGTTGGTGGTGATACCATGTCATTTTACTTACAGAAGCTTAAAGTCCACCAGTATGCTGTTACAATTTCTATCTTTGGTAGAAGGCCACCATGTAGCAAAACTGTGTTTGAAACAAAAGACCACCACATAGTAAAACTGTGTTTTAAGAAAACGTATTTTATTCTAACGCTTTTATGAGTATATGTACATACACTCATAAACTCACATATTTTAATCTTAATCTATGTGGGATAAATTTGGTATGAAATTTGGTATGACCCTTTGTCAAAGAGTTGTGAAACCATCACTCATGATCTTAGATTAAAAGACAAAGCTGGATTTGTTGCTTCCAATTAGGAAGAGCTATGTTGTTGAGACACAGTGTCCCCAAGCAGAGCAGGCAGCAGATCTGCCGTAGGGTGTTGGGCTTGTAGCTCAGTGGCTGGTGCATTTTTAGAGATCTAAGTATTGTGGCATCTGCAAAAGGGAGGTTATTTGGGGAGAGTACTGTTTGACTGACATTCAGTGGTTTGTTTCTTAGAACGAATCAGTTCCTGATGAGCTTTTTTAACCCCAAAAGAGGAATTGTCATCGATAGGTTGGCTTGTAGAAGTAGTTTCCTTGAGAGGAATTGTTGATCAACTGAATATGTTTAAAATCTGTTATGGCAGTTACCTATTTCCATGGCTACAGAAAAACCAGTCATTTCCCAGGACTGTGGGAACATACACAATTTTCAGTAGGGATCTCATTTTTTTCTCCAAGTGATGCAAAGGGAAAAGATGATTTTTATTATGTTTTAATATATTTGTTTCATTTTATAACATGAGTACCTTTAGGGAATGAACCTTGTTTCCTCTTTTCTTTATTCTCAGTTACAAATAGAGTGCTAGAAGAAAAAAAAATGTTTAATAAGTTGAGTTGTGGGAGGCAGGCTTTTAAGCACCAGCCCAGAATATGGGCCTAAACAACCATTTAAATGATGAATTAGTGGTCTTTTTGAGTGTTGTCACTGGAAGATCCTTGGAGATGTTAGCGACTTCTTTAAATTTCCAATGAGACTCATGTTTATACTTTTAGAAGGTGGGAAAAATTGATAAAAATCAGAAATATTAGCAATAATGTCTTACATCATCATGACAGCTAATATTGCTTCATTTTATGTCAGTCAATATTAAGTTCTTTACATGGTAATTTATGGCATTTTCCCAATAAACCTTTGAAGTAATTTCTATTATTGCCTCCATTTTACAGATAAGGGAATTGAGTTTCAGAGAAGTAATCAATGAGTTCCATGTGGGCTGGGGTTACGGAGGGAATGAACCAATATTCATTTAATGCACAAAATGTAACAGAATTTTACAAAATATGCAGCTTGTATTTCAGCTTGTATTATCTCATGTTGGCCTTCTATAATTGAGAAGAGAATGATTTCTGTTTTTTACAAATGTGGAACACAGACCCAGAGAAATCAAGTAAGTTGCCAAAGCCACATGGTTAATAAGTGGCTGAGACAGGATTTTAAACATGTGTGTGACGCTGTTCAATTCCAGGGACTAGATTTTGTTGTCCCTTCCTCTTCCTCCTATGTCTATGAAAAAAAATATTGGGGACTTGGGTATAGTCTGATTTTTGATGAAGCGACTTAACTATTAGTTAAGAGAATTATACGAATAGGTTCTAACATTTTATTCTTTCTCTTTTCAGAAATTTAATCTATAATATGAGTTTAGCAAATTCAAACAAGATTTGTGACTAATCTAAAATCCATTTCTATGCAAACTGACACAGCATATTGATGCTTTGATTCTTATAAAGAGAGTAATGATTTTTCCAATTCCATCCTACATTATTTTCTGATTCACTTATTGTCTTAGGGGTAATCACTAGATATGAAAGTATAAAGCAGGTGTGATGTACCTTCATCAGCGGCCTGTGTTAAGGAGTGTGGGAGCAGTGTCACCATTGCTCTTTTTCCATGAGTAAAAGCAGAGAGACCCATACTCTGGACGTTTCCCATATTCTCATTTTAGTCTTCTAAGAAATGCCAATGGATGCTTTCTTGATGACCACAGAGTTTATTTCAATAAATGCAATATTTCGTCAAATGGCAGTCAGTGTGCCATCAAGACAATGACAATAAAATGTAACCTAATGATGTCATGGTTGTCATTAATTTCAGCTAAAAAGCTTTTACTATGGAACACCTATCCTCTGTGAAATTTAAATTACTCTTTGGAAAGATTAAATAATGTTTATTTCCATGAAATCATTTAAAATGAGAGGGATAGTTAAGCTTCAAAAGACAGCAAATGAAAATATCATTAGAGGTAAATACAAGATATCTGTTTAAAAGTTATTACAGAATGACTTCTGTTTTCCACTGAGACTCTTATCATCTAGAATGAATAAACTCAATACATATTTGTTGAATGAAGGAATCAATAAGAGTTAAGTTACTCTTAGTTCTTTTCTGGGATAACGAAGGTCACTTCTGTGTAGATGCTTGGTTCTTTTATCTGGAATAAGAATGGGTTTATTAACTTTTATTCAATATCCATTAATTTGCTGCCATTTATCAGATACTTTTGAGTGAAGGAAAACAAAGATGAATGGAACAGATTCCTGCTCAGAAGTGTCAGAGTGTACTTAACGAGAAGGACATGTAAACAAGTAATTAAACTGCTATAGCAAAGGCGGCATTGGGCATATGAACGTATTTCAGGATGGATAAAAGGCTTGAGAACCAGGTCAGAGAACCTTCCTGGAGGAAGGAATAGTTGAATTAACTATTCTAAGAGGAGAGGAAATCCACAGGCTCTTCAAGCCAGTGATGGGCCCTAGAAATAAGGAAAAGAACCACAAGGATGTATAAAGAAGAAAAAGGAAAGAGAGATGTGTTTGGGGAGAAAGGAGAAGAGCTTTCTAGAATGCCAATAAAAGATGTCATTTATCTCTAATATGTAAGTCATTCATATTCACAGAGTGTCAATATTTGGGAGTTATTCTGCTAAGCACAGAAGATACTAAAAATTAAAACAACATAGCTGGCATCTGTTCTCACAAAGCTTCTCATAGTCCAGGGTGGAGCACAACAAATTAAGCAAGTAATTCCAACAGACCATGCTAAAAACCATGCTGTACATGGGCATTTTGGTAACATGTGGCCTACAGGATATACCCAATTTGATGGGGTAGGGAAGACATTAAAAAGACAAAAGCCAAGACTGGAAGGAAGAGTGGGAGTCAATCAGGCAGAAAGGACACAATGACCAGTCTCCTGGATCTTAGAGTTTAAAGCAGGACTCATTAGAGATGAAGCTGAGGAGATAAATGGTCATATCATAAATGGTATTATTAGCCACACGGTTGGTGATACTGAACATCTCCACAAAGATCTGCAGATGTCAAGGAAGTGATTTCAGAGCACTGAATAGGGGAAGAATGTGATTTTGCACTTTCATCTTTTAGAGTGGCTGAACTACAAACTACATAGCATTAGGAACTAAATTATGAAGGGGGTTATAGGACATGGGCTGTGGCCTCGGAGAGTTGGGAGTCTTAAGATTACTAATGGCATCACAATTGAAATGAATTACCTGCTTTCAAAGTACTTTCATAGTCATGGTCTCTCGTTCTGTTAGTAAGGCAAGTGGGAACGTTAGCATCCCTCTGGACTGATGAGGAGTCTGCATCTCTGGCTGGTTCAGACACATGGCCACAATTCAGGGCCGTTTGGTTTTGTAGTTGAGGTAGCCCCAGACCTCTGGCATCCTGCTGGGATGCGTTGCCTTTTCCACTGCATTTACTGTGTGGGTTTTCAAAGGCCTGTGCAAAGCCAAGTATTTCCATGAAAAATTGATTCCTTTCTCTAGTTCAGCCCTGAAAATGCCGAAAAATTCCTCCCTGTATGGTCGGGCTTTTCTTAATAATGCTTCTACCACATTATCAATCATGGCAACACATAGAATGGGAAGGCCCCCTATGTGGGTGACACAGGGAGCTCTGAGAAGGTGCTACTGTCCTCAGAAGTCTTTCTAAATTTGTCTCCCATAAACATCAGAATTTTGTCTTTATGTTTTCATTTGTTTGGATGATAGCAGCATTATTAATATCTGCGAGAAGAGTCATACTGTCTGCTTTCACCACCTACCATCCAAGCTGGGGATGCTTGCTCCAGTTAGGGCAGGAGCCAGAGGATCAAAAGTTGCATACAATCAGTTTGAAAAGTGAGAGAGAGGGAAAGTACTTTACTCCTTCAATTTCCCCATTTTATAGATAATAGAAATTGAAGGTCTCAAAGAGGATGTGACAAATCTAAGGTGACATAAATAACTGGACTTGGATAATCACTGTATTCCTGGTGTCCTGACCCTGAGACCTAATTTCCTCTAGTGTCGTGCTAGGGTTACAGTGTCAGCCAGCACTCAGTGTGTGCCATGCGCTGTCCTAAGGTATACTAAATCATTAGATTTCCATGACAACATAAGAGGTATTCAACAAAGAGGGACATACTATTATTAGTTTATATATGACATGAAAAGACTTTAAGTAGAGTTTGTCAAACCTGCATAGCTGGCTGGCAAAAATCACTGGGATATCACCCTGGCCAGGCTGCCTCCACGGAGTCCATCTCTGAACCATCTCAGTAGAGTAGAGTAGAGTTACTTTTGAGTAGAAACCTAGTATGCATGTTGGGGTAGAGGACTACAGAAGGTGCAACAGCAGGAGAAAGGAAGTGAGGCTTCAAAATATGATGTGGGATGACTTTATAATTTTGTAAAGAATTCTGTCCAGTTACCAAAGTTGACCATGAGTATTTACATTCTCAATATGGAGAACAAAATTCACATACTGACCAGAGAACTAAACATAAACCAAATGTGTGACATAGTTTTTGAAAATAATTAAAGCACGCTTAGGCAGAATTAATAAGAGGTGAAATTTGCTGGTAGAGATGATAATTCCAATCATTTTCTCTGGAATAAATCCATAGGAAGTACTGTTTCAAGTGTAGGGTGTGTGATTTATTAAATGTGCATTGGTCAGGTGGCACCACTTTGAGAAACAGAAGCTAGATGGGGTGGGATCTGACATTTGTGACCACATAGGAATGGGGGAAAATGTGTGTGCTTAACATGGAGAAAAGAAGACTTGAAAGATGTGTGAGTCTTATTACACATCCTTGAAGAACAGTTGTGCAAAGAATACATTCTTCCTGCCTTGTTCCAACAAGCCTAAGGCAGTATATTTCACTGTGATAGTTTGAGTGATTGCAAAAAATAGCATGATATGAGTAGTAAAAGTAGTAAAGCAGAAAAGTCTCATAACTGTGGTGAATTCAGAAGAAGTTGGATAGAAAATTTCCCAGGACTTAATTCAGGGTACAGGGAATTAAGAGATGGTGAGATGGGGTGGGATAAGGAAGTATTAGTGGCTTACATGATCACCCAGTTTTCCTTAAATTATGTTGCAAACGCGTATTCAGAATTCCTTCCTAATTATCAAGTGCATATTATTATAAACTAAAGATATGTAATATAAAGGAAGCTTTACTTTTTAGCATGGAAACCATGATGCCTAGCTTCAGAGTGGTTAATTAACTACCACTTACTCCTGGACACGAGAGAGCTTCTGAAGATGATTGGATTTCACTTTTGTGGGTGGCAAGAAAGAAAGAACAGAAGGAAGGAAGGAAGAAAGAGAAAAAAAGGAATAAAGAAAAAAGAGAAGGAAAGGAGGAAGGAAAGAAAGGAAAGAAGGCAGGGAAGTAGGGGAATGAAAGGAAGAAAAAGGAGAAATAAAGAAAAAGGAAAATAGGAAAGAAAGAAGGAAGGAAACAAAGGAAGACAGATGGACTAGCATAAAGCAAAGTACACGTGGTGGTAACTAATGGCATTGCTTCTTTTTCTGCTGCTCTGGTGTCTCAGGAGTGAAATTGTCCCTTGTAAATGGTGAATAAAAGCAGACATGAATTATTATTATGGTCTCTGCCTCATAATTTCTGTGTCACCAAGATGTGCTCTGTTTATTACTGCACTTAGAAAGCTTTGGAATATTAGCCACATAAAGTCTCTCTCCATGGATTCTATTACCAGTCTCTTCAATTGTTCCAGGAATTCGAGAATGTAGAATCACATTTCTGGGGAGGAATTGCTCTCAGCCTCAGCTCTTCCTGGTTGTGCAGTCCACTGGGAAAGTTTTGTTGTAGATGGTTAAAGCAGAATTGATACTCCGACATCCCTGGTTTATCTTCCCATCCCACCACTGCACATTTGAGAAATTGAGACCTGTGGAGAGAGTAGACTCGTTCAAAATCATAGAATACATTATACATTTGGATTTCCCATAGCATATTCCTTATTCAGCAGATTACTATTTGGGGATCCAGCCCTCCTCCTTTGGAAGTTTTAGATGCACATGAATGAGGCAAAGGAAATAAGTGGGGACTAGTCTAACCGTTGGACCAATCTTGTGAAGCATAGGATGTCTCAGTCCACTGGATGAAAGCAGCGAAGGTACTTTGGGAATTTAAATATGGAAGATAGGGTAAAATGGTTACAATTTTGTGAAAGCTCCTTGAGAAGGCTCTGGTTTCTAACTTTTCCTCTCCTTATAAAGAAGACAGAAGGTCTTCCCAAAGTGAGCACACTGAATCTCAGTTTCTTCACCTGTAAAAATGGCACCTGGACTTCCATTGGGATAAAATGAGATCATAGCCCTGAAACCTGCTCCTGGTAGGGGGATCCTCAGAGCCCTCCTCTCCCTTTCTCATTGAGAGATGAAGAGCAGTACTTCAGAAAACTGCTCCTGGTATTCTGGTTTCTGCACAATGGTGGGGATAGGGAGAAGCCCCTGATTTTAACCTCTTCATTCAAATTTTTAAAGGGCTCTTGAAGGACAGGGAAAAATGAAATGGTTTATTTCTCTTAAAGTGGCTTCTTACTGCATTTAGAATTAAAGCCAAAATCCTAGCCAGGACTTGGAAGATCTTATGCATTCAGAATCCTCATTACCTCTCTCCTCTGGGCTTCTCTTTCCTGTTGCTTTTGCTGTATAGAGTAAGAAAGAAGTCCGTGCTTGAGAAGTACTTATTCAATGAGTTACCTTCACAGTCCCAAGGTGAGCTCAATTAACAGTGGTGGAATAGTTGATTCAAGTTGAAATTATTCAGATTATTTATATGCCTGATAAAGTATTCAACAATTAAAAAAAAAAAGAGAGAGAATATGGTACTATCCATTGCAGGCAGGGCTTGGTAAAATTAAGACACTAATGGAGTATAGGTTGGTCTGTAACGTGATTATTTTGTGATTGCAAGTTGCAATATATATAAAAAACCACAACAAAGGTTATATACTTTGCTTTAGTAATATTATTCATAGGAAGTAAACCTAACAGAAAAAATTGAAGCAAAAAGGTGATATGTACTCAGCCCTACTATGAAACTAATTTATGGCTTTCACATGAAAGCTATAACCCAGTTATAACTCAAGAATAGGGGGAAGGGGGAGAGACAGCGGAGAGAGGGGGGAGGTAGGCGGAGGGACGGTGATTGGTGGGATTACACCTGCGGTGCATCTTACAAGGGTACATGTGAAACTTAGTAAATGTAGAATATAAATGTCTTAACACAATAACCAAGAAAATTCCAGGAAGGCTATGTTAACCAGTGTGATGAAAATGTGTCAAAAGGTCTATAAAACCAGTGTATGGTGCCCCATGATTGCATTAATGTACACAGCTATGATTTAATGAAAAAAAAAAAAAAAGATATTCTTTGTAGCATTGTATATACTAGCAAAAACACTGAAACATTTGAATGATTCAACTAAATAATGGCTTATCCATTCAATGAATATTAGTAATAATTATATATAATAATTATAAGATAATGGTACAACTTACTTACAAAATAATGTTGAAAGGAACATTAAGTAGTATCAATGCTATGATAATAATTAAATTAATGTGAATTTGTATGGATAAGAATGTGGACAAAAATAGTAGGAACATATGGAAACTAAAAATTGGTTCATATTATAAAAAATTAGGCTAATTTAAAATCAAGTACATACTCATTTTTACCTAACATAAATTTTTTGCAGCCAAATGGAATAATAAATTAAGTAATAAATGAAAAAATAAATAATGAAACATTATCTATTAGAAACTAATTTTAAGGACTTGTAAAGTTTTTTTATTTTTATTTGGAAAAAACTTTTGCTCCTTCCTGTTGCACTGAGAGGACAGTTGCTTTTTTTACTATGGGAAATGAAGCTTCAATTCTTTTAGTTCTCTCTGCCTTTTTCTATCCATTTCTTTCCATTGAAAGTAGCCTCTCCTCACACTTCATTTCTGTAGTTACTCATTCTTCATTGTTTTCTCCTAGTGTCTAGTCTCCAAGAAGCTTTCTGAAGCCCTCCCCATTACTATTCAATAATTGATACTTAAGGGATTAAAAAAAACCCCTGAATATTCACCCATCCATCCATCCATTGAACCAACGAAGAGATAAAGCTTCTGTAATCTCTTAGTAATTTTTTGAAATTTAAGATGTTCATATTAGATTTTATTTTTCAAAGACATTTTCAAGAAGGAAAATGGCAGAATTGGTTATTTCTTTATCTTTTTTTTAAATTATCTTTTATTTTGGCCACAATTCCTTGTAGAGCATTTGTCTAATTCAGCTATATTTCTATACTACCGTGAGCCAGTAGCTAAATGAGTTGCCTTTAGCACTGGAATCCGGTTTCAGAATTTTTCCAATATCTGGTGAAAATATCCATTCACATAAACAGAAACTGCATAATAGCTACATGTGGAAGTTCTGAGGTAATGTCTCTTCTCTCAAAAAAGCTTCATTTTAGAATTTTCCAGAGTGATCCATGGAGCAGTTGGTTTTATGTCTGAGATGCTGTATTCCCATTAAGTGGGATAAAGTTAGTGACAGCCGACAGGACAGAAGCTGAGTGGCTGCCATATTCCAATCAGTGCAAGATTTCTAGTTTCTGGTTTACAAAAGAATTCCTAATGACACACAGGAAAGAGAATAATAGAAGTGCCCTGGGGGGAGGAGACAAGATGGCGGACTGAAGCCAGCTTTCCACAGAGGCTCCGGTCCAGAAGTAGAGTTAAAAGATGGAAATTTAGTAAGTAACCTAGAGGATTCGAGCTGTACCAAGAGAGAAGGTTGAAGAACGCACAGCAACACCACTGAGGCAAGCTGAGACCACAAGGACAAACAAAAGATACAAAATCCATCACCAAG
>CAUYPK010106289.1:0-11877 GCA_963574355.1 Loris lydekkerianus
ATCCTATCCTATCCTATCCTATCCTATCCTATCCTATCCTATCCTATCCTATCCTATCCTATCCTATCCTATCCTATCCTATCCTATCCTATCCTATCCTATCCTATCCTATCCTATCCTATCCTATCCTATTCTAGACAAAGACTCACTTTGTCACCCTGGGTAGAGTGTTGTGGTATTTTCATAACTCACAGCGACCTTAAAACTCTTGGGCTCAAACAATTTTCTTGCCTCAGCATGCCAAGTTGCTGGGACGATGGATGTTAGCCTTGATACTTGGCTAATTTTTCTATTTTTAGTAGAGACAGGGTCTCCCTTTGGCTCAGGCTGGTCTCAAATTCCTGAGCTCAAGCAAGCCACCTGCCTCAGCCTCCCAGAGTGCTAGGATTACAGGCATGACCCACTGTGCCCAGACTATATGATAATGTTAAAAAGTCTCTTCTTTGTGTTTTCCTAGTTTTTCTTTTTGCCTATGCCTAAACTGGCTGATAAATTGAGAGTATTTAATATATAGTTTTCTAATGTATAGCAAACTTAATTGAAGTATACAAACATTACCCATAAATTTCTCCCTTACATTGTATTGAACATTTTCAGAATGTCTCATGCTGAGTGAGTCCCAGGCCATGTAATTATGTGTTCCTAGGGGCCCCTTCAATGAGCACCTTCCTCTTTTCTTCTAGTCACTTTCTCATTTGTAATCTCAGGGGCAGAACTAGATGAATTCAGTGTTCTTTCCAAACTTCAAATGTTATGCGTACAGTAGTGGCTATTCTATATAATTATGACATTATTTTAAAAATCATAATGAATTTGTATAATAAACAACTAAAGTAAAAAGAAAAAATAGGAAGTGATATTTATTTTCTCCGTTATCCTTTGCATCTGAGCCCATGTTCTTGACCCACACTTGGAGAACTAGTCAGGAAATCCTATGTTATAGTATTAGAAGGAAAAGCAGAAGATGGGAGAAAAGTTTGCTTCAGGCAGATGGAATCACACCAGTGCTGTGTGACTGGAGTGCAGGACAGAAGAGCATGGGTCTGACAAATGAATGAAGGGGTCCAGAGCATGATATGGTTTGTAAATAATGTTACATAGTCTCAAAGGTGCCCTGTGACTGGTTGGGGGCCATTTCAGCTGAAAAGTGAGGTGATCTCTCCTATACACTGGAAGTTGTTTAGGTCTCAATGGACAGATACAGAGACCACTTGCAGGTAATTGCTGAATTTTGTTGGATCCTCATTGGCCTAACTTGGCTATTGGTCTTGGAGTTGCATGGTTTCCAGCTGCATGGGGGAGGTGAAAATAATGAGATTGATATCAACACATAATTTTATGAATCATTGCTTAATTCAAGTGAGCAATTTCACTAAGATTTTTCCACTACTGTGAAAAATGGTCATTAATTTTTAAACATAAATAAGATAAAATATTCAGAACTTTAACTTGGCAAAGGCCAATTGGTCCCCCAAATATCCCAAAGAGAATTATTATGAAATTTTTGAGGCAGAGGAACATTTTTTTCACTGTGAGTGAGTGTAATGACAGGCAGTTGGCTTCCCTGCCTGCTTATGGATCCAACCCCAAGGTGGGAACGTCACTTAGGATGAGATTGGAGCCATGGAAAACAGAACTAGGATGGGACAGAAGCAGTCTTAGTGTGCTGCTTGCCAGGCTTCCTGCCTTACCTCAGGCTACTGTTTTTTTATTTAGTTTTTGGCCGGGGCTGGGTTTGAACCCGCCATCTCCAGCATATGGCGTCGGGGCCCTACTCCTTTGAGCCACAGGAGCCGCCCTCTTAGTCTACCTTTTAAGCCACTTCCACACAACAGAGCAGACTGTTCTCGCTGCCTGTGTAAACTGTGGGCGGATTTGTTTTCTTAAATACTAATTAAGGGTTTATTGATTTCCTTTGGTTCTTCTTCAGTTCTACTTATGTACTCACAATGAAAACTTGAGACTAGTTAAGGAATTGCCCCCCCCCCTCATTTTTTAAATCCTCCTTCTTTCCCCATCATCTCAAAAGCTGCCTCTGAGCCACCTGCACTTACGCAGGGAACTGTGGTTGGGAGCCCTCTCTGCTTGTCTCACACAGAAAAAATTTGCTTATTCAGTTATTACAGTTCATCTTTTAAGGCTCTATCATTAGCCTGTAAAATATGCTTAACCTTTTAGTTAAAACTTTTTTTTACTATCTTCACATTAAATATGACATATAGAAGAAATTTTAAAGTCTATATGCGTATATGTTCTGATTAGGACAACTAAAGGTCCACTTGTATTTATTTTCTTCACATGAGGCATTCCAACGTCAAATGTATTGTTAAAGGTTCAATACGAGTATGGATTATTGTCTCTTAAAATTAGAAAATTAAAGTTTTGTTTTAATTAAAATTTATGGGATAAAAGAAATCAGTATAAAATGTTTTGATTAGTAAACTTGGGGTTTCAACCCACTTAAAGATCGCTCCATCCTCCGCCCCCAACTCTTCTGTATCAGAATTATGTCTAGAAGTTTAGACATATTAGAAAGTTAATGACCTATACATGTCAATAAGTTTTCAACCCTGAAAGTGTGAATATCTTTGAGAAAAGTGAAAGGAAACTTTTCATCTTCTGGAGACCTTGAATAAGGATGGAGAGACCAAAAGGTAGAAATGATATCATGATGTGTTGCAATTCTATGATCCCACAGCTGAATTAGACACATTTCTGATGGCTTAAATACAATTGTTGAATAGAATTAAGTCATATGTTTTATTCACTGACCTGAAGTTCAACACTGATGCATTAACCAAGGATAAACTTGGGTTTCCTGAAAATTTGAGCTTTTTTTTCTCTAGAATGAATTGATCCAATCTTACCATTAGGAAGAAAAATTAGCTGCATGTCAATGCCTTATGATCTTTTAATTATGCTAATGAGAAAAATATACTGGTAACTATAACCAGCCTTGATATCATTTCACTCCGAATTCCATACACTGTCATCTTAACTCAGTTTAATAACAGACAATGATTCTTTCACCCACACTGAGACCTGAATATATAACTGGCTTTATCTAGGGCCAGTCTCTGCATGGTGTCTTCTTCAAAGGAACATCTTAAAGCCTTGAAAAATTGTGTAGATGGTTATTGTAGTTCCCCTTTAATGGGCTGCAGCAGGGATGTTTATAATATGTCACATAGAAACTTTAAAAATCTTTTCTCTCTCTCTCTTTTTCTCTCTCTCGACCAGTTTCCCAGTCATAGCAGCTATTTAAAAAGCTTTTTTTTCTCTTGCCTTGTACTTCCTTTACAACTCTGCTTCCTCCATGTTCATTTATATTTCTGCTCTGTACAGTACAGCCTCCCTGAAGGCTACCTATAAGCCCCCTCACTAAGTTCAGCTCTCTGGAAGTAGTTTTCTCCTAAGAATCTCCTGCCTTGGAATTTGTTCTTTCACCCTAAACCTGCTCTCTTCTTGTGGTATGATCGGAATTCCTTTTAGAGGCCTCTGATGGCATTTCCAGGCTCACCTGTATTGTGTCCTTTAAAGTCCTTCTAAGTGTTAGGAAATGCAGAAAAGGGGCACTCACATTTAGATATTTTTGTCTTTGCCAACGTGTGTGTATTTGTGCTTCCTGAAACATGAGTATTTAATTTTTTGTTAAGAGACCAATCAGCTGCTATAACTCTTTTACTATACCAAACAATGCAAATTAGAGCTGCCCCAGACCCTCAAATTCTGGAATCCTTTGGTTATCCGAAGAAATCCTAGAGGACTTCTAGTTACTAGAATGTTTCATGCAACCAATATTTCTATACAGAAAGCAAATTTTAAGAATTAATATTTGATTCATCAAAGGGATTTTCTTATTGGGCTTTGGGAAACCCTTTTATCTTTGCCTACCTAAATCTGCCCCCTCTGAAGGCCAGCGCCAAGGACGTGAGACTGTCAGCCTGCCTCTTTGTCTGCCAAAGGTATTTCCCTCATTATTTCTACCTAAAATGATCTGAGCATTCTTTGTTGGCCTTCTTTCTTAAAAAACAAACAAACAAACAAACAAAAAAAAAACTAATGAACTTATTTTTCTCAATTCTGATTTGCTTCACCAGTTTGATGAGCCCCCTTCATACTGGGGGTCTAGAGGGATTTTTTGGTGGAAGGTGTTTCTGATCCTCCAATTTTTTCATACGTTTTTCTTAGGGGATGTCTCACTTTTAACCTTTTCTATGAGATTAATTCACAGCCAGAACATTTTTTTCCAACATCTACATTCAGCTCAACTTCCTCTGGAAATTGTGGTCGTCTGGGGTGATTAGGTTGACGGCCACTAGGTGGCAGGTTGGGTGGGTCTTGTTCCCCAAAGGCCTGTGGTGCAGAGCACAGATCAGGAATCACAATCCCACAAGTCCGAAGGAGCATGGAGTGAAGGAAATGAATCAGGTGAGCTGAATAAAGCAGGCGATCCTCCAAAGGGGCAGATGTGTTTTCCCACATTTTTAGAGACTTGATTACAGATAATTTTTCTAGTTAAAAAAATAATTAAAAAAAAAGAAAATACAAGAATGATATTGACCAATGATAGCAAGCAGTGTTTCCATTAGCCCATTCAGTTTCCTCATCAACATTAGAAAAGGACATCCTCCCAGAAAGAAATTAGTTGTTCCTAAGGCAACTTTAATTTGAAATACAACATCAACAACCAATCACTTGAGGAGTGTGCTAGGCCAGCGGAGCAGTTCAGAAACCACGCAGGAGACACCAGTCTCTTCTCCTTCAGAGAAAGCACCTGATTTCTTAAAAATTAGGTGTTATTTGAGCCTACATGACTATTTTCCAGAGTAGTTATTACACAAAGAAATGTCTTGAGTTCCTCCTTTTTGTGAAGTTGTATAACACTGTTTAAATTCGATCCTTTAGCACCTAGAGTCTAGTTGAACCATCAGATCTTGAATTGTATATTCTGCCCAAAATGGTCACTTCAATCTCAGAGTGCTCTCTCCAATTTTCCTTTAGTTTTGTATTGATATTCTGCTTATATCTTCTTTTTTTTTTCATTTGGTACTACTATTTTGCTAATAATCTAGCTGCTAATGTGGTTTAGTTGTCTAATATGATTTGATTCAGGCACTCTCAGGAACTAGACCAGAGTTACATAGGAATCATTCAAAAATAACAGATTTTTGCTTTGATTTTCTCTGAGTTGGGATGCAAAAGTCTTATACAGTGAAATAAACAGAAAGTTTCTCATATATCTTACTAAGTCATCACTTCCCTCACCCTACCTGCATTCGAGGTACATGTTAATATATGAAATCATCATCGTCATCGTCATCATTTCGTCCCCTATCTCTTCCCCCTGCTTATACACAATCTTCTTATCCCTAAGATGTTCTCTTCACATTTTCCCTTTCTTGGCCCAGTCCTTTGTTCATATCTGTTCTGCCTCTCTGCCCCTCAAGTTAACACACGACCCACTCTACTATACTCTGCTCTCAGGGAAGATAAGTGCATCCCATACTCAGGGTTATCAGTTGAGATTCTGTCTCCTTCAAAGCTTGCTGAAAAATATCCTCTACCTCATTATAATAAATTATGTAATGTTTGTTTGTTTTTTTTAAAAAGAAAGACAAAAATCAAGTTACTGGCATATCCTTTCAAGCTATTTTCTGAGTTGCTTTTCTATTTTATAAATGCTTGCTTTTATATTTGTCAGGGATAAGCCAGCCAGTGAATCCCAAAAGATCTTGAAAGAGATACCATGCCATGAGACTTAAGATGAAACAAGAAAGTTCTCTTCCTAGGTGTCAAGCAGTGAGCACTAAGTCATGTAGAGTTTTCTGTTTTAAAAAGCAAAGCAGTTGGCCATAAATTAATTCTTCCATTTCTATTGCAGCCACAGAAGAACACAGTTCCTGGGTATGAGAATTTATTATTCATTGGTGAATGTCATTTTTTCAAAAAAAGAAATACTACTGAACTGTACTTGTGTAGACTTAAAGTTGAGAAGAGTTTATTTGCAAGCCAAAACATATTTTAGTTAAAATGTATAGCTTATTATAAAATCTGAAATATGTGTCATTTTCTTTTTAAAATCAAATTTTCCTCAATAGTTTAAAGTTAGAAAATCACTGATTTTTTTTTTGGAAAAATAAGTTAGATAAGTCTAAAACTTACATATTTACTGAATTTTATTTTATCAGTAGAATACTCTGGCTTGGTCGTGTCTCTCTGCCTGGTTTCTCCTCGTCCCTGTGATCTCTGTTAGAGAGAGTGTCCCAGAGGCAGGACTTTGATATTTTCTCCTTTCTAGTTCACTCACTCTGCTGGTGATTTTCATCCGGCATCTAGCATTAAATAATATCTGTGTGCTGATGTCTCTGAAATTCACATCCCTCATCTGTTTCTCAGCACTGAAGTCCAGACTCGTGTATTCTACTTCTTACTAAATCTCTCCACATAGATTATTAGGTATTTCAAAGTTAATCTCTTCAAAACCCACACTCCTCTTTTCTCCGAACCTACTATTCTCATAGACGTTTTCCATTATTTCAGTAATTACTGACTCCTTTCTTTTCATAACAACCATACAGAATGCATCAGAAAAATCTGTTCGGTTCTTTGAAATACATTTCAAACCCAACGACTTCCTATTACTGCCACTGCTGACATCTCGTTCCCAGCAACCTTTGTTTCTGGCCTTGATTACTGAAAAAACCCCTGAAATGGTGTCACTACTTCTGCCCCAGCACTTTTTTAGTTTTATTTTCAACACAACAGCCAACGTGATGTGTGCCACTCTCCTCTAAAATGTCTTAGTCTCATGCAGTATTTTCTCTTCAGTAGTTAGTACCTGTGTTTTTCCTCCCAAATCTCATGTAGATACTGGGATTTGAAGTTTAAATTTACAAATGGATAGTTTCAGTTCACCGGTGACCACTTACTAGTTTCTTCATAATTATTTTTCCTCTGAATCTCAGAAGGCTTTGATGCCTACACAGAATCTTCCTATCTGTTCCTTTGTCCCTGAACCTCTGCCTCCTCTGCCCACCACAGTGTAGCCAGCAATGCCCCCTTTAATCAAAAGCAAACTCCCCCACAAAAATGGAAATGGAATAATGACCTTCTGGATTACATGATCATGTTCTTGAATATGATTAGGACATAATACATTCACTGGGCTTCTTTGTAGATAAAGCAGATTACATTTAGTGAAATACTTTGGGAGAGTCGGATGAATGCTACTGGCTCAAAGCTGATGATTTAATGAAGAGCTAAGCAAAGACTCACAAAGAGAAGCTGCCTCTCCCTTTAGAGACTTAAAATAATTTCAAACATTGTTATCTTTGCAGCTTTCCTGACAAGGAAAACAGTAAGAGCAACTGTGTTACTAACAAGATGTAGAGCCAAATTTTTCCTGCGGTTTTGGTAATGATGACTTAGATCTCACTCAAGAAGAAAACACTATTAATATTCCTCTCCATAGAAAATTGAAGTCCAGGCACCTCTCCCTGGGCCTATTATGTGGATTCTGACTCTTTTATCTTCATCATAAATGTAGTCACCCTGCATCTAATTTGTATAACCAACAAAAGGAACATAATGGAAATCTATATTTATTCATATTTATTTATTTATCTTTTTTTCTGTAACTTTTGGAATCATAAGTTCAGCTTTTACTACATTTTCCCACAGGAAGGAGATTACTAGCCTCTTTAACATCAAGCCACATTAAAAGAAAGGGCTCCAAGAGAATCCCTCACACAGAACAAAGATGCTGTGTGAAAGACAGTCTAGAATCCTCAGGTGGATTTTTGCTTATGCAGTAGATTCATGATCTGGCTTCTGTACCTATTCACAAGAGAAAACAAATTAGCGAAGACCTAGCTGGTTGACAAGAGCAATAACTCTCTACCTAAAATATTTGACTACTCACTGATGTGAGTCTTAAGCATCAAATAAACACTAAAGAAAATGCCCAGGCTGGGCCATCAGGTAAAGGAAACCCAGCAAGAGACCCCCTGATGTTCTACTGAGGTGGCAGGAGAGGGGTGACTGGACAAGGTTGAGCCTTCCCCTATATTGATGAATTGTGCAATGAGAAGCTACCTTCCTAACTCTTGGCCTTTCCAAGCAGCCTATGTTTGTTTGTTTTACTGGAGAACAAACCTTTTCAGTACCTGACAAGTGGAAGGCATCAGTGATCAGACATGATTTGTAAGAAAAGTAGCAACAAGCAGAAGAGAACTATGACAGCATGATCTACCATGGGCTAACCCCAATTCACTGCAGAAGAAAGGACCTACGAGAAAAGGGAGAGGAGGAGGTGCTACAGAAGGAGGCAACACCTTCTCTGCTCCAAGTGCTGAAGTGAATGCAGGAGAGACTCAGCGAGTGCCAGTCTGCCTCTCACATTCTCCTTACCACCTCTGAGTCTCTCTGGCCACTAAACACAGAAACATCTTGGATGGGTAGATGAGGGGAATGAGATAACTAAATCAAATTGAACTGGACCAATTTTTTAATACTGGAAGTGATAAGAAAATTGGAGACACTCCCTAACACATTCTTTAAGAAGAGATTTGGCAGAGTGTGTTTGAAGACAGTAATTAGAAAAAAAGATGAGAGAGAGAGAAAGAAGTTGTTCTTCTGTTTTTGGCTCTGCCAACTTTAGAATGTTCTATAAAATGCTTCCTCAAGCAAGACTTCACTCACCCTCAGCAGAGAACTCCCTGAATATCTAGGGCTTATGCATCTTCCTATTCCCTAATGGAGTATCTGGGAGAAATCTCCAAGTGAATAGGATGGGACTGAAGTCTCTGGAGAACTGTTTGAAGACAAGGCTGGCCTTGCATGCCTAATGAACCTTCCCTATGAGGATAAGAGGTTTTTCCTTGAATCTCAATTAGCCTCAGAGAAAAGGAAGCATTTCTCATTGAGACGTTGCATTCTCTTTGGAAAGAATTCTTTTGAGGGAATAATTAGAATAAGAATCTTGATGAATAGATCAGAATTGATTTATGTTTCTCACAGAATGTGTGTTCACACATCTATGTATATTTATACATAAAAATAAATGCCTCTTGTAATTACATCAATGTAGTATCAGATTCTTGGTATCCTGGAGAACTACCATAGGAGAAACTAATTTAATAGCCATCCACAGGATTTTGTTTCTAATCTTTGTGGAGCTGAGTAGGAGACTAGGGGGAAAGGAGGTTTAATGGAAATGGAAGGATGTGCAGAACTGCATCTCCAAAGCTGGACTTTTAATTCCTGTATTTCTAGCTTCCTCTTTTTATCCTAGATTCAGAACTGATTCACTCCTCATAATTTTTTTGGAACCATCATCCACTATGTTGAGGTTAGAGAGAGTTGGTGGTTATCATACCAACTACCATAAAGCAAGTTTAAAAAGAAAAAAAAAGGAAAGAAATAGAACTGATTTTGTCTGATAGTCCCTGAAGTGGGACCTAGATTTTATCAGGCACAACTCCACAAAAAGGCTATTTATCAGACCAAACAGTGGAAGGCTCACCTCTTTAATTCAATCATTGACAATCCCCTGTCATCAAAACCAAGTTCATGGTCCCCAGGTGCCTTCTGAGCACCTAAGTGCTATTTCTCATATGAAAGAGCATTTCTTCCTGTGGAGTTTCAGCATTCTTTAGCATTTTTATTCAAGAGAATTTATCTGAATGCAGTCTGAAGCACTCATAGCTATTTCATACAGGTCTTAAACCACACTGGGCATTGTGAATGTGCACTTTATTGTTAAAGTAACACAAAATGAGTTGGCAATCCAACTCAAATTATTTATAAAAGACTTTCTTCAAGCTTGAGGAAAATAAAGCCAGATAAATGAAATATGTTATACCTTACATTTCTCACTGCTACGTGAATGGGAGATATTAGAAGCAATGACCTGTATTTATTTCACTAACATATACAAATTACTTCCTCACCCCAGAAACGTGAGAGCTTATGCAAGAAATGTTGGAACCACTGACCAGCCACATCCCTTAGATTTTCTCAGTGTGGTCTGAATGACTAAGCAATGAAATGACGTGAAGGAACAGGGTGGAAGTGTTGTTCACCATGCAGATTCCTGAGTCCCACCTTGCAATTACTAGAGGTGCATTCTGGGTACCTGCATTTTACCAAGTTCCCCATAGGTGCCCACTAACGTTTGCAAGTCTTCAAAGATGTAATCACTGCATAACACCAAAAGGCCTCATGACCTGTCCCTTCTTAGTCCCCCACTAACTGTCAATTGGAGCAACCAGAATCCATTTGACTTACCCTCATCCAGATTAGTATTTCCTACTGCTTCCTGCCTCTGCTCATTCTTTTTTTTTTTTTTTTTTTTGTCTTAGTTTTTGACTGGGGCCGTGTTTGAACTCACCACCTCCAATAATCCAAACTCTCCTCTGACCACATCTCCTTCAAGAACACTTAGCTAATGCTCCTGGGACATTACTTGTCCCTTTATGTTTCCAAACTCCCTACCCAGATCAATATGTACTTATCATATATGATGTTAGCTCTATCTTCCTAGTAGAAATTGTGTGTCTCTTGAAGGCAGATACAGTGGCATCTAGATTTTTTTTTTTATTTTAACAACTAGCACAATGTCACAGTAGCAAAAGCTAAACAAATGCTCATTGATTGAATGAATAAATAAATAAATAAATACTATTTAAAAGCACTAAACATGGGAAGTTTAGAATCTCAAATTAACATTAAAAGACTTTGGACTGAATATTCTAGCCCTCTAATCTTTCATCTATTACTTTCTTTACAAAATCTATGGCAAAAAAGTGTAAGAAATGCTTAAGTAAGTATCTCTCTTTTAAAAATTAATTTAATAAATCTATCATGGAAGTATTCCTTGGAATTTAGCAATTTGAATTTGGGTTTCAGCCCTGTGAGTTCCCAGCTCTATGTTTCTGATCAAGTCATATGTTCTACAATTTTTCACCATCTGCAAAACTGGCAAAAGAAGCTAACATTTTCATGCCTCAAGATTATTAAAAGAATCAAATCAAAATAATGTGTATAAAGCACTCTCTAAACTGCAAAGCACTGTAACTGGCCTGGTCAGTTACAGTACTCACAGAAATGGCTTTCACCTCCAAGCTGAAAAGGAAATAATTTTCAAGACTACATAGGAAGTCATATATTGGAAATAACAGAGGCTTTGTCATCTGGATCTTGAAAGAATAGTAGGAAGAAGGCTATTCTGCCAATCGGTTCACCTCTTTATGCTGTTTCATAACCAGCCCTGACCTATGAGGAGTCAACTCACAATTACTTACTTTATAATAGTGCAGTAAGTCCAGTGCACTCCTCAACTTGTGTTGGGGCCACATTGGGATAAATGAAATAATTGTAAGTCAAAATCTCATAAGACAAGAAGTATCTGTATATTGAAGAACATTTCATCAATGGAGTTATACGGGCAAGTAAGACTATTTCAGATTACTGCAGTGGAGAAGAGAAGTTAAACTCAAGGCAGGAAGTAAACACTAATCTATGTGGTGAAATGCCCCGGCCCACGGGACTAGTTCAGCAGGGACCTAGGGTATGGGGGGAGAGAGTGGAAGGAACAAGAGACATGAAGAATGGGGAGCAAGACAAGATTCTGATCAAGCTCCCAAAAAACTTTATTTTTTAACAGCTATATAAACACAAGAGGAGGGAGGAAGTGTGCTTGGGGGTATGAGAAGGTGGGGAATTCCAGGAGCAGGTGTGGTAATCCAACGGTCAGGATGTTCGTTTCGCCTAGGGCAGTAACCTTCCAAGCACCTGACTTAAGCGATAAGTTTCCATGGTGAGCTTGCTCTTAAGTATTGGCTCCCGGCATCTACTCCCTTTTTATTTATTTAT
>CAUYPK010106291.1:0-17887 GCA_963574355.1 Loris lydekkerianus
TATATGTACACCACAGACTATTATGCAGCCTTAAAGAAAGACGGAGACTTTACCTCTTTCATGTTTACATGGATGGAGCTGGAACATATTCTTCTTAGTAAAGTATCTCAAGAATGGAAGAAAAAGTATCCAATGTACTCAGCTCTACTATGAAACTAATTAATGGCTTTCATATGAAAGCTATAACCCAATTATAACCTAAGAATATGGAGAAGGGAGAGAGGGAGGGGAGGGAGGGGGGATGGGCGGAGGGCGGGTGATTGGTGAGATTACACCTGTGGTGCACCTTACAAGGGTACATGTGAAACTTAGTAAATATAGAATATAAATGTCTTAACACAGTAACTAAGAAAATGCCAGGAAGGTTATGTTAACCAGTGTGATGAAAATGTGTCAAATGGTCTATAAAACCAGTGTATGGTGCACCATGATCGCATTAATGTACACAGCTATGATTTAATTTTTTTAAAAAAAAGGATATTTAAAAAACAATTCTCCTGGCTCAGCGCCTGTGGCTCAAGCAGCTAAGGCGCCAGCCACATACATCTGAGCTGGCGGGTCAGAATCCAGCCCGGGCCCGCCAAACAATAATGACGGCTGCAACCAAAAAAAAATAGCCAGGTGTTGTGGCGGGCACCTGTAGGAGGTGGAGGCAGGAGAATCGCTTTAACCCAGGAGTTGGAGGTTGCTGTGAGCTATGATGCCACAGCACTCTACCTAGGGCAACAGCTTGAGGCTCTGTCTCAAAAAAAAAAAAAAACAATTCTCCTGGGGCCTGGCGCGGTGGCTCACACCTGTAATCCCAGCACTTGGGAGGCCAAGGTGGGTAGATTGCCTGAGCTCATGAGTTTGAGATCAGCCTGAGCCAGAGTGAGACCCTGTCTCTAAAAAATAGCCGTGTGTTGTGGCAGGCGCTGGTAGTCCCAGCTACTTGGGAGGCTGATGCAAGAGGATCACTTGAGCCCAAGAGTTTGAGATTGCTGTGAGCTAAGACATCACAGCACTCTACCAAGGGTGACCCTGTCAGACTCTATCTCAAAAAAAAAAATTTTACTACCCTCCTCTTTCCCTCTACTGTTCACTTCTTGACCCACAATCTCTGCCTATTATGACTTGATTCCATTATCTATCCAGGATTTTCTTTGTAATTATACAAGGGGAAAAAACTGATGAATGGATAAACAAAACATGGCATATATATATACAATGCAATAATGCACCCTTAAAAAGGAAGAAAATTCTTAATGTAGGCTACAACTTGGACAAACCTTGAGGACATTACACTCTGTGAAATAAGCCAGACACAAAGAACAAATACTGTAGGATTCCACTTATATGAGGGGCCTAAAGTAATCAGAGACAGAAAGTCAAACAGTGGTTGCCAGGGGCTGTGGGAGGGAAGAATGTGGAGTTAATGTTTCATGGGGACAGAGTTTCAGTTTGAGAAGATTAAAAAGTTCTGGAGATGGATGGTGGTGATGGCTGCACAACAACGTGAATGTGCTTAATGTCCCCGAACTACATGCTTAGAAATGGTTAAGATGATAAATTTTATAGTGTGCATATTGCATCCCAATTAAAAAAATAAATATGAGGCTGGAGGGCGGCACCTGTGGCTCAGTAGTAGGGCGCTGGTCCCATATACCGAGAGTGGCAGGTTCAAACCCAGCCTCGGTCAAACTGCAACAAAAAAATGTAGCCAGGCATTGTGGCAGGCGCCTGTAGTCCCAGCTACTCAGGAGGCTGAGGCAAGAGAATCGCCTAAGCTCAGGAGTTGGAGGTTGCTGTGAGCTGTGTGACGCCATGGCACTCTACCAAGGGGGATAAAGTGAGACTCTATTTCTACCAAAAAAAAAAAATAATAATAATAAATATGAGGCTGGAAAGGATGGCTCATTCCTGTAATTTTAGCACTTTGGGAGGCTGAGGCAGAAGTATTGCTTGAGGCCAGGAGTTCAAGTCCAGCCTGGGCAACATAGTGAACCCTCATCACTACAAAAAATAGAAAAATTAGCCAGGCACGGTAGTGTTCCTGTAGTTCCAGCTACTAGGGAGGTTAAGGCAGGAGGATCGCTTGAGCCTGAGAGTTTGAGGCTGTCGTGAGATATGAGGACACTACTGCACTCTAGCCTGGATAACAAAGCAAGATCCTGTCTCAAAATAAACAAATAAATAAAATATAAACACGAAATCTTTTAGTGGAAAAAATGAAGTATGTGCTTCTTTTTACCCTTTCACTAAGAGCTACACACTGCACACGTGGTGCAAACTTTCCTTGTTTCCTAGAATCATCTATACCTTCGAGGATTTTCTCTATTAGCCCAAGCAGATGTTCTCATTCTTTCGCAGATCTGCAATATATCCCATTGTGCAGATAATGAACAATATTTATGCAACTGGTCCTCTACTGATGGCTCTTTGGGCTTTCTCCAATTTTTTGCCATTACATAAACGGTTCCAGTGAATAACCTTATGTGTGTACATCATTTCCCACATTTTTCTGTCGTGAGATTACTTGGCCAAGGAATCTATGCATTTACACTTTTTCTTGAACATTATCAAATTCATCTCCATCCTGGAAGACCAACATCTATGTTAGCTTGCTTGCTCTGCCATAGCCTTACCACACAGCATATTATCAGTCTTCTAAATTTATGCAAATCTAATGAATAAAAATAAAACCTTGGTGTAATTTTAACTTGCATTCCTCTTATCATGAGTGAGGCTGAATGTCATTTTATATGTTAAATGATCTTTTGTATTTCTTTTTTTTTTTTTTTTTTGCAGTTTTTTGGCTGCTTTTTTTTTTTTTGTTTGTTTGTTTGTTTGTTTCTAGTTTTAGCTGGGGCCAGGCTCAAACCCACCATCTCCCGTATATGGGGCTAACGCCCTACTCCTTGAGCCATAGGTGCCGCCCAGGATTTGGTTTTTTTGAGACAGAGTTTCACTTTATCACCCTCAGTAGAGTACTGTGATGTCACAGCTCACAGCAACCTCCAACTCCTGGGCTTAGGCAATTCTCTTGCCTCAGCCTCCAGAGTAGCTAGGACTACAGGCACCCGCCACAACGACCAGCTATTTTTTGTTGCGGTTTGTCCAGAGCCAGGTTTGAACCAGCCACCCTCGGTATATGGGGCCGGGGCCCTACTCACTGAGCCACAGGTGCTGCCCTGGCCACTGGGTTTGAACCTATGATCCCACCACCTCTGACATATGGGGCTGACTCCCTACTCCTTTGAGCCACAGGTGCCGCCCTGTATTTCTTTTTTAATGGACATTCTGATCACACCTTTGCCTGTTTGTTCATTTCAAGGAAATGGGGGTCTTGCTCTGTCCCCCAGGCTGGAGCTCAATGGTATGATCATGGTTCACTGCAGCCTTGAACTCCTGGGTTCAATTGATCCTCCCACTTTAGCCTCCTGAGTAGCTAGCTGGTTCTACAGGCAAAGGCCATCATACCTGCTATTTTTTTTTTTTGTATAGACAGAGTCTCACTTTATAACCCTCAATAGAGTGCTGTGCCGTCACACAGCTCACAGCAACCTCCAACTCCTGGGCTTAGGCAATTCTCTTGCCTCAGCCTCCCGAGTAGCTGGGACTATAGGTGCCCGCCACAATTTTTTTTTTTTTTTTTTTTAATGCAGTTTTTGGCCAGGGCTGGGTTTGAACCCGCCACCTCTGGCACATGGGGCCAGCGCCCTACTCACTGAGCCACATCGCCACAATTTTTTTGTTGCAAGTTTGGCAAGGGTCGTGTTTGAACCCGCCACCCTCGGTATATGGGGTGGTGCCCTACCCACTGAGCCACAGGCACCACCCATCTCTATTTTTTTATTATTATTTATTTATTTTTTGAGACAGAGTCTCATTATGTTGCCCTTGGTAGAGTGCCATGGCTACCTCCAACTCTTGGGCTTAAGCCATTCTTGCCTCAGCCTCCCTAGTAGCTGGGACTATAGGCCCCTGCCACAATGCCTGGCTATTATTTTTTTTGCAATAGTCATTGTTGGTTAGCTGACCTGGGGTGGGCTGGAACCTGCCAGCCTCGGTGCATGTGGCTGCTGCGGAGCCCATACCCGCTATTTTTGTAATTTTTTTTTCTTTTTTTTTGAGATAGAGCCTCAAGTTGTCGCCCTGGGTAGAATGCTGTGACATCACAGCTCACAGCAACCTCTAACTCCTAGGCTCAAGGGATTCTCCCTCCTCGGCCTCCCAAGTAGCTGGAACTACAGGCACCCGCCACAACGCCCGGCTATTTTTTGGTTGCAGCTGCCGTTGTTTGGCGGCCCAGGCTGTATTGGAACCCTCCAGCTCAGGTGTATGTGGCTCCGCCTTAGCTGCTTGAGCACAGGCGCCGAGCCTATTTTTATAAATTTTTTGAGAAGTCTTGCTATCTTGCCAGTCCCAGATAGGTCTTAAACTCCTGGTATCAAGGGATCTTCCTGCTTCAGCCTCTCTAATTGCTGGGATTGCAGACATGGGCCATTTTCCTGGCTCCCCTAATTTGTTTTCCATTGCATTGTTGATATTTTTATTATTAATTCCTAAAAACTTTTTATATTGACAAAATTTGGGAGTCTTGTATATGAAGTACAGATCTTTTCCCTCTAGTTTGCTTTTTATTTTTGATTTCAAAATATTAAGGGGATACAAATGGTTTTTTGTTACATAGATAGCTTTTATAATGCCAAGTCAGGCCTAGAATGCCTTCCCAGATATTGACAAGGCTTCCTCCTTTACCTCCTTCAGGTGCTCAGAGGTCACCTTCTTAGAGAAGCCCTTTCCTATCACCTCAATGTAGCACTCTGTCCCTCTAGACTCCTAACCTGCTTTATTTCCCAACATCTGACATATACTACAGTTACTTGTTTCTTGCCAATCTCTACCCACTACAGTCAGCTCCTTGGGAAGGAGATCATTGTCTATTTGCTCACAGTCACATCACCCGCACTCTGGGGACCAAAAATGACTCCAGGAGCTTGGGCTGGGTCTAGGAGTGAGTAAGCTGGCACATCTGGCAGTTCATTCCATGCACAGACGCACCTGATACCTCCTACCTGGACAAGAAAGTTCCTAAGAAGTGCTGGAATGTAGTAGGTATTTAATAAATGCCAGCCATTCATTGTTACATTGACAGTGGTTGGTACAATTCTCTGGCCTCCTGGGGCTTGCCCCGCCTTTCCCGGGAAGCTCTGGGCTCAAAGCCCTGGGGGAGAGATTAAAACCAGAGGCCCACAGATACCCGTAAGGACGCTTCCTTGCAAGGCCATTCCTCCCGCCTGCGCCGCCTCTGAGCAAACTCCCGATCCCAGGGCGGAATTTGAGCTGCAGCAGCAGCTGCTTCAGGCGGGCGGCCAACAACCCTCCCTCTACCCAACGCATTCCTGCGGGAGGGGCCTTAGCTCGGCTGTCCAGCCGGCCGGAGGCTCGCTGGCGCCCTCTGGTGGTCAGGTCTGTGAGGCCGCGTGGATTGGACTATGAACTGAGCTGAGTAGGACCTGAGTGAAGCCCACAGTTCTCCTCCCGACCTCCTACCTTCAGCCAGCTCTCTCTCCAGTCCGGATTCATGAGCTCAGTTCCACCACCAAACTTGCTGTGTGATCCTGGGCAAGACCCTCAAATTCTTTGTTTCTCTGTTTCTTAGCTGCGCGATTTGGGATAGGATCCTTCACCTTTAAACATGGGGTTTTTGTTTGTTCATTCGTTTTGTTTTTGATTTGTTTTTGTGACACAATCTTTGTCACCAAAGACTAGAGTGCAGTGACATCATCATAGCTCCCTGCAACCTCAAACTCCTGAGCTCAAGCAATTCTCCCACCTCAGCCTCCTGAGTGGCTGGAACTATAAGCGTGGCATGAGTCACCTTACCAGGACTCATTTTTTGATATGGTTTCTTCTTCTTCCATGCTCACTGGCACCCAAGAGCAGTTTTTCTCTTCCTGGCCCCATCCCAAAGACAAAACAAAAACATAAGGGAGCCAGAGGCCTGAGCATGTTTCCAAAAAGGCTCAGGTGGCGCTACTACTGAATGGGCACAATGTAAAGGTATATAGTACACCTCTTGGGTGAAGTACTCAACTAAACTTGGGCTCTACCTATCAAATTCAAACAATGTAACCTAGTTGTTTGTGCCCTTACATCAATCTGAAATTTTATTTTAAAGGCTCAGGTGATTTTACCTGGCAAACATTCCCACTCTACAGACAGAAACACTGTCTCTGGGGGAGAGAACTCAGACTGAAGAGAAAAATGGCAGGGCCTAAGGATAGCGTCCCTGATACTCCTCACTTCTGGACAGCCTCCTGTCCTGAACCCCTGAGAGCCCCATCCTGACAGAGGTGAAATGTGAACACCTGTGCACAGGAAACGCTTACCCCCAGATGATGGAGACCTGAGCAGAATCAAAGGGGATTCCCTAAGAGTCTAGGACAGTAAATAGAAACCAACATGCTAGAACCTTCCAAATTAAGTCTAGCCTGCTTCCTGAGCCAGGCCTTAATTTGATTCTGTTGATTCTTTGCTTTATAAGACATCAATTTAAGAGCATTACTTGGAGCCCTGCTGCTACCCAGCTGTTTAACATGGACCTTGGGGCCTCCATTTCCTTATCTGTACAATGGGTGCTAGTTCTTACTTTAGCATGGCTCTAAGACTTCCACAAGTATACACAGAGCACATTGAACAGTGTCTGGCATGTAGTAGTTGCTAACAAATGCCTGAGGAATAAATGACTTGATTCCACCTGTCCCTTTTGCTTTGAATACACTCAGTTTCAGCCCTCTGCAAGGATGGAGTCTGGGCTGGGTGCAATGGCTCACGCCTGTAATCTTAGCACTCTGAGAGGCCAAGGCAGGAGGCCAGGAGTTTAAGACCAGCCTGAGCAAGAGTGAGACCCCCATCTCTACAAAAGTTAGAAAAATTAGCCTGGCTTGGTGGTGAGTGCCTGTAGTCACAGTTACTTAGAGGCTGAGGCAGGAGAATCGCTTGAGCCCAGGAGTTTGAAGTTGCTGTGAGCTATGATGATGCCACTACACTCTAGCTGGGGCAACAGAGCAAGACTCTGTCTCAAAAACAAACAAACAAATAAATAAAACAAAAAACAGGTGGAGTCTGGAAAGTGGGTACACATTCAGTCCCAATTCAAAGGAGATCATGAGGCTTAAGCAGAAAGTACACTTTAGGCCTTTAGGAAGTAAGTTTGCAGTAAATGTCCACTATCCATGGACAGAAATTTTGTCTGCTGTATTCACTTCTGTGTCCTCAGCATGCTAAGTAGGGTCAGGCTTAAAAAATCTTTGTTGGATAAATGCATATTATCATTTTATGGGGAGCGGGATCTGGGGCCCTCCAATGAACTAGACTCCCAGGCTGGATTGACCTCACTAAAGGAGGAATATTTCTCTGTAAGCCTGACACCACAAAGTGAGTTCAACATCCTCTTTAATAGGCCCATTAAACAGTGAGAATTATTTGGAGACAGAGAAAGCCTTCTTCCAGGAATGCTTCAAGCATGATATTTTTTCTTTCCTGGCTTAATACACATAATTTGCCTTGTGGAAAAAGGAGCTCAGGGAGCTTAGCGTGACTTAGAAACAAGGGACAATGGTCGCATTTTACCAAGCTTACCTTGTCTCCTGCAAGGAAGGAAAAAACTATGCAGTGGAAGCCAGGCTTAGAAAGACCTGAAGCCTAGCAAGAGGACTTTGACCCATGAACTTCCCAAAAGGTGGGTCCTGGGGTCAGACAGCCAAAAGCTGTAAGACTGCTCATGCCTGGGTTGGAAAATGGGAAAAAAATATCTGCACTGCCTCTGCTGGAGCAGCTACCCTGTATTACCAATTTCACAAAGTGGGGGAAGAATACATCCAAGCTAGGGTAGGAAGACGTTTCCTCCTGCCCCTGGGTGCTCATATCTCCTTGCTAGGGGAGGAAATGGCTGGCTGGTTTTCTTTCTTTCTTTCTTTCTTTCTTTCTTTCTTTCTTTCTTTCTTTCTTTCTTTCTTTCTTTCTTGTAAAGACAGAGTCTTATTTATTGCCCTTGGTAGAGTGCCGTGGCATCACACAACTCACAGCAATCTCCAACTCCTGGGCTTAGAGGATTCTCTTGCCTCAACTTCTTGAGGAGCTGGGACTACAAGCGCCCGCCACAACACCCGGCTATTTTTTTGTTGCAGTTTGGCCGGGGCCAGGTTTGAACCCGCCACCCTCAGTATATGGGGCTGGCACCCTACCCACTGAGCCACAGGTGCTGCCCTAGCTGGTGCATTTCTTAGTGCAACTGTCCCCAGCCTCTCTTGGAGGCTTGGCTGAGAAGGACAAGGCAACATCTCACCTGCCCCCACTAGGTTTACGGGGACTCTCCCCTCATCCCCAGGCCTGCTTAGTTATTAACTCAGCCAGGACACGCCAAGATAAACAGGCAAAGGCCAGGGTGGACAAAAAGACAGACATCTGTTGCCTGTGGCTCCAAAGCTCCCTCCTAGCCACCATGGACTTGTGCTGGCTCCTGGGGGTGATTCTGCTTCTCTTGGGGACACCCCTGACCCAGGCTGAGCCTTTGTGAGTCTGGGAAACTGAAGGGACTTGGGTGGCTGACGTCTGCATGATTCCCTTCTTGTGACATCTGTCCCGTCACTTGAGTTCCTCCCTGCCTCTGTGTTTGTCTACTGGCAGGTATATCTTGGTGACCCCCCAAGTCTTGAGGGTCGGCACCCAAGAGAACATCCACATTCAGGCCCATTCAGACTCCACAGAGCCTCTCACAAGGGCCCTCAAGGTGAACCTCACAGTGTGGGAATTCCCCATGAGGAAGACAGTGGTTGCTAGGAGTTATCTCATTCTCTCACCAGGAAACAACTTTATGGGCCAGGCACATGTGATGGTGGGTGACAGGCCAGGATGGGTGGCGGGCCACTGAGGGAAGCTCTGAGGGTCAGCAGTAAAAGGTGGCAGGCTCCTAGGGGACTGACTTCCTGCAAGGGACAATGGAAAGTGGATTCAGGGCCTGAATAGATTTATCGTTCTTCTCATGTCCTGTCCATTTATTTTTGGGGGGGGGGTGTTTGTTTATTTGGGTTTTGTTTGTTTCTGAGACAGAGTCTCACTTTGTCACCCTCAATAGAGTGCAGTGGCATCATAGCTCACAGCAGCCTCAAACTCTTGAGCTCAAGTGATTCTCTTGCCTCAGCCTCCTGTGTAGCTGGGACTACAGGTGCCGGCCACAACTCTGACTATTTTTGGAGACCCAGGGTCTCACTCTAGCTCAGACTGTCCATTTAGGAGTTAAACGTTCACTAAACCTGGGTTTCAAGAAACCCTCCATTAGCCCCTATGATGCCTCTGTGTGACTTATAAAAGGCGCCCTCTGTTGGTAGCATGGGAAGCTGAGCATGAACTGAATTGCAGTCCCTCCCTTGGCTGGATGCCCTTGCGCAGTGAGCAACCTCCACAGCTGCACATGGAGACCTTGTTCCCAGAGGCAGAGCCAGAAGTCCCTCACTCAATTGCTCCTCCCAGGATCTGGCTCAAGGATTTGTCTCCAGGGAGGCAGACTTCAACAGAGCCTAAGGAGTGTGGACATCTCTCCCCAGGTTCTGGAAAGCCTGATTTACCCCCTACAATCAGGGAAATAATATGTTGTTTTCCCGGCAACCTGGGAACCCACCTTGGTTTCCTCATTCATGGAGAAGATGGTGCTGGTGGCTCCCCATGCTGGCTACATCTTCATCCAGACAGACAAGCCCATCTACACTCCCAAGCACTTGGGTATAGCCCCCAGGGACTTGGCCTGGCCCAGGCAATGATGCTCACCCCTGATTCCCCCTAAAGTTCAGCATGTTCCCATGCTTTAAAATATTCTCCATTTCCCAAGTAATCCTTCTACCCAAGATCTCAAAGACCACCACCTCCCTCTCCAAACTCTCTCGTTCTTTCTTCCCTCTGTCCGATATTCAGAGTCCTCCCTTTCCCTCTAGTTCAGTACCGGGTGTTCACTGTGAACCACAAGACGGACCCTGTGACCAGGACATTCACTCTTGACATCAAGGTGGCTGTCCCAATACAGTGGAGGTGGATCCTGGACTGTGGGGTTATGTGGTGTGCTGAAGACCTGGAGGCATGGACTGCTGGAGCCCTTGTAGAGGGGACTCACTAGCCCCTCCTCTGTCCCCACAGAACCCTGGGGGAGTCACTGTGATCAGCCATATGTTCCTGGCCAGGGAAGGCATTTTCTTCAGCTCTTTTGACCTCCCAGAGCTTGTCAGGTGTCTTGCTGGGAGCCCAGGGGATGGTGTGGGAGGCTGATATGCTCTGTCTCTACGTCTCCTAACTTTCTGTGCCTCAATTTTGGCACCTGGACCATTGAAGCCAATTATCCAAGTGCAGCCAAGCAGAGGTTCAAGGCCACCTTCGAAGTGAAGGAGTATGGTGAGAAGCATCTGGGCACAGAGGTCAAGACAAGACATGAGAGGAACAGGAACTAGTGGAAGGGAGTCTGGGGGGAAGGCAGGAGCTGACGGCACAGTGACCCAGGGCCTGAGCCGGGTGCTGGTCAACAGGAATGCATATTCCAGCTATTGGGAGTTGCCAGAGTCACTGGGGAAAGGGCAGGACAGGGAAGGGACAAGGAGGCAAGGTACAATGCTGAGGATGCCTATTGTTTTTATTCTCCCCAGTCCTCCCATCTTTTGATGTCCAGCTGATTCCAAACAAGACTTTCTTCTACCTCAAGGATGAGGCTCTGGGTATTGACATTCAGGCCTGGTGAGCTTCCTCATCCCCATCCTTACCATAGGACTGGGAGCAGAAGAAGCTGAATGAGTAGAGAGAAGCAGGCCACTTCTATAGTACCTAGGGTAGTAGAGATGCTCTTCTGTCACCCATGAGACATTCTAGGCCACCTAAGTTGTCCTGTGAGGTTGTATAGACCACACCCTGCCACCTGTGAGGTCATATACACTTCAAGTCTATGAGATTATACAGACAATTTTGTCTACCTAATGAGTTGTCTTATCTCATCTGCCACCTCACCATTTGGATGATCTCTGAAAGTCCACAAAATGGTACCAGTCACCTTTGCCATCATGAGGTAGTGACACTAGGAGGTGGCAAACCTACATTTGCCATCTTATGACTTTTTCAGACCATATCACCAGCTCTATAAGGTTTTATAGGCCATGCTGTCCACCTGAGGTTGTATGAGGTATGCTTGCCACTTCTAAACATTACACAGATCATTCCCACTGCTCTATATGCCGCACAGGCCACAGGTGGTTTTTTAGACAGGCTACCCAGTCTTCCTGGTGAAGCTGTGCAGGCTCTCTGCTACTTCATGGGTTGTCCAGACGCCTATGTGGCTCCCTATAGCTGTAAGGCCATCCTATAAGGTAGCAAAGACCATATCTGCAATCATTAAGGCTTTATGGGACATATTTGTCACCTCCCAGGATTGTGCGGGGCAGCAAAGAAATTTTCTAAGCTCCCAAAGGTCACCTCCGCCCCTCCCAGAGTTGAACAGCTATCTCTGCAGCCACATGAGATATGTAGGTGCTTCATAGCTAGCAGAATGGCCCTCCCTCCTCTAGGTATATATTAAACAAGCCAGTGGAGGGACATGCTCTGACCATCTTTGGGGCGAAACTGGATTCCCGCTAGATCCCTATCCAAAGCTCCCTACAGAGGGTGGAGGTGACTGAATCCTGGCCCCTCTTCCTCCCCCACTACACTCCACCTTCCATCATTCCCCAGAAGCCATCTTCTCTTCCTCTCTCTTGCCCTAAGAACAGGTCTCTGAAGGTCTGGGCCATGTGTCTCTCCAGAAGGACATACTGATGCCCACATTCCAAGGCCCAGAAGAGGACTTTATTAGGGCCTCAATCTTTGTCAATGTCACTGTATTCTCCTCTAACCCAGGCCCCTGGCTGAGACCAGGACATGGTGTTATTTTCCAGCCCAGACACTCTTCCCACCTCCTAGCCTCAGTTTCCTCATAAAAGAAGTGGGAAAACACTAGAAGGGCTGGAAGGATCTAGAATGGTGTTGTCTTTCCTTGTCTTCACCAACATGGGGCTCCCATAACAGTCCTACCATCCACCCAGGGAATCAAACCCCTTTCTGCAGACTCTATGGTGCCCTGTTTCAACAGAGGATGAAGTGGTCCAGAGTGAGATCTCAGGGATGAAGATCGTTCAGAGCCCATTCAACATCAAGTTCACCAGGATGCCCCAGCATTTCAAGCCAGGAATGCCTTTCCACTTTCAGGTCAGAGTCTGGGAGCATTCCACCCAGAGTGGGCCCTTCCCCAAAACACACCACCCAAAAATAAAAACCAATATCAGACTCACTTGCACCCAGCTCATCTGAAATTTGAGTCCATCATATTCCCCAGATTAATCCCAAGGCCTCCTCAAGTCTTAACCTAGATCCCCCCAAAACACAGTGATGGCTCCAGAATTTCCTTATGGAGGAACTTAGAGACCATAATCAGGTAGTACTTGAAGGTTTATATTGGGGCTGCGTTTGCACAACAAGAATATGTTTTTACTGTAAACTGAGGCTAGGAGGTGGTCTGAGGCCACATGGGCCTCAGTGTTTGGGCTAGGTAATAACACATACACTGGATGAGAATTAGGAAAGCTAGAGTTATCCTTTGCCTTCAGTCCTACTCCAAGTTTCCTACAAACCCTCCATATCTCCTCCTACCTTCTCCACTCCCAGTCTTCCCTGTCTCAATCAGCACACCAACACCCAAGGTGGACACATGTGGCCAAACACTACAAAACTCTAGTGAATGCCATGCATAAAACTAATATGAACAATGTTCTGGAATGGTTCGTTACACCCCTTCTACAGTTGTACAAGGCAATCTTATCCAGACCATATTCCCAAATGTATCTCTCATGCCAGGCCATCCTCAGGCCTGTCCTTCATCTTACCCTGGATTCAACCCCAGGTCTTTGTCTCAGACCCTGATGGGTCCCCAGCCTCCAAAGTCCTCATTCGCTGTCAAAACCACAAAGTTTTCACCTCGACCAATGGGGTGGCCACCCTGACTATCAACACAGATGCAGATTTGGACCAGCTCTCCATCCTGGTACCAACCTGACAGGACAAGTACGGTGGGGTTGGGGCTGTGTGAGCTGGAAGGATTGGGGTTTACTTGGCCATCATCTTTCCCAGGTGGAAACTCAGGAGTCTCTCCAGCCAGAGGAGCAGGCTTCAGCCAGGATGACAGCTTGGCCTTACTTGACTCAGGATGGGTCAGGGAGCTTCCTGCACATTGAAGTAAAGACATTGGGCACAGAGGTTGGCAGCAGCATCCGAATGAGTCTCAACAGAAGGCACCAAAATGCTGCAACAAAGGATAAGATTACTCATTTCACCATCCTGGTGAGAGAGACTAGGGCCGGGATCTGAGTCAAGAAATTCTTTCCAGGCTGAGTGTGGTGTCTCACACCTGTGATCCTAGCAGTCTGGGAGGCCAAGGCAGGTGGATCATTTGAGCTCAGGAATTTGAGACCAGCCCAAGTGAAAGTGAGACCCCCATCTCTACTAAAAATGAAAAACTGAGGCAAGAGGATCGCTTGAGCCCAAGAGTTTGAGGTTGCTGTGAACTACGATGTGACAGCATTCTACCAAGGGTGACAAAGTGAGACTCTGTCTCAGAAAAAAAGAAAAAAGAAAACAAATTCTTTCTCTGAATAACCTTGGCTAGGGTGGTGCCCATGGCTCAGTGAGTAGGGCAGCAGCCCCACATACCAAGGGTGAAAGGTTCAAACCTGGCCCCAGCCAAACTGCAACAACAACAAAAAATAGCAGGTGTTGTGGTGGGTGCCTGTAGTCCCAGCTACTCGGGAGGCAGAGGCAAGAGAATTGAAGGAGTTGGAGGTTGCTGTGAGCTGTGTGGTGCCATGGCACTCTACCGAAAGTGATAAAGTGAGACTCTGTCTCTACAAAAAAAATAAAAATAAATAAATAACAACCTTGGCTCGTTGGGTTGAAGGAATTATGAGAAAAGGCATGAAGATAGGAATAATCTGGCATGAACTTAGACCAAGAGGCTGAAACAAAGAGACTATGGGCCCCCATTGTGGTCTGAGACTGTGTCAGGGAAAGGCTGGCCCTATCTTTCTCACCTTTGTCCTTCTTTGTCTCCAAGGTCTTGAGTAAGGGCCAGATTGTGAGTGCTAAACATCAATTAAAAAGCCTAGGTAGTGTCTAACATCAGCTATTATTGATGTGACTTCAGAGATGCTGCCCTCCTTCTGGATTCTGGCCTTTTATTTGCTGCCTGAAGGAGTTAACCAGGACCCTGAGCTTGTGGCTGATTCCATATGGATTGATGTGAATGACAGATGCATGGAGACGGTGAGCCAAACTCCTTGTAGTTGGGGTCTGTCATCATAAAGCTCCAGGAAGGGTCTGTATAAATTCAGAGGTTCCCAGTCTAGGGGGCAAGGGCAAAGGAAAAGGAAAACATATGGCCTTAAGAACTCAGTACAGGTGTGAAGAAGATGCAAGAAAATAAATGTGTGGAGTTGAGATTGGCTTAGTGGAGTTCCCAGATGTTCCACCAAAGCAGTAGGAAACATTAACCTTTGAAAGTGGAGTTGGGAGGCCTGTGATTTACTTGTTCTGACATCTCTCTTTTTCTTGGCTCAGCTGAAAGTTGGCTTGAAGAATGAGGGATTCTTCCAGCCTTTAGAGCCCAACAGCCTAGTGGAGCTGAAGGTAACAGGTGATGCAGAAGCCATAGTGGGGCTAGTGGCTGTGGTCAAAGCTGTGTATGTCTTGAGCAGCAAACACAAGCTCACTCAGAAGAAGGTAAGAGAATGCAAGCTTTGGGCCAAGAGGTTGACTGGAGATTCTAGCTGAGTCTCAGCCTGTTCAGCTATAAAATGGGCAACATCAATGTTTGTGAGTATTCGAGGAGATGGTGAACAGCATAACAACTAAAAGGTGGTAAGAGCTAATAAATGGGAAATGGTATGGTAAGTGTTATTTGAGCCTTCAATTTCAGAACACCTCTGCTTCTTTGGACCAGATTTGTCCCAATTTCAGGCTCCTCTCTTGACCTCCAGGTCTGGGATTTGGTGGAGAAACATGACATTGGTTGCACAGCAGGCAGTGGGAAAAACAGACTTGCTGTGTTCAAGGATGCTGGACTGGATCTAAAAATCAGCACAGGGATGGACATTCTGGCAAGCTCAGGTACAGGTGGGTGGGGAGCAGGAGGACAGGAATGGAGACAATGCTGCTTAGTAGGATTTGGTGCCAAGCAGATATGAGATAAAATCCAGACCCTACCACTTATGATGGGCCAGTCACATTTTCTTTCTGAGTTTCAATTTCTTCATTCATAAAATAGGCGTAAGAATAGAAGTAACTCACTGTGTGTTGATTAAGACATAGGCTTTGGCTGGGTCACAGTAGCTGATGACTGTAATCCTAGCACTTTGGGAGGCTGAGATAGGAGGATCACCTGAGGCCAGGAATTCAACATACCAAGACCCCCATATCTACAAGAGAAAAATTAGCCAGGGATGATGGCATATACCTGTAGTCCCAGCCACTCTTGAGACTGAGGTGGGAGGATTGCTTGAGCCCAGGAGTTTAAGACTGCAGTTAGCTAGGATCATGCCAACCTGGGTGACAAAGCAAGACCCTGGCTCAAAAAAACCTACATAGATTTTATCGTGCGTAACAGAGAGATTCAGAAATACAAATTAATCATAGCTTAAATAAGGTAATTTATTTCTCACACAAACACAGTCCAGAGGTCATCCTCAGAGGACTTAGACTCCTAGTTTGTTTCAATGCCATATTACAAACTAGCACTTCACCAGGCAATACAATGCAAGAAAGAGGGAAGGGGTGGACACTTCTTTCACATTTCATTGGCCAGAACTCAGTCACATGGCTCCACCTAAGTGCAAGGGATGCTGGGAAATGTAGTTTTTATTCTGACTGGTCTATAAAAGATGAGGATTTTGTTGCCACAGATGAGGGAGGAGAATGGCTATTGGAGACAACTAGCAATGTCTTTTGTCAGCTATAAATTGTAATATCAGGCTTGGCACCTGTGGCTCAAGCCGCTAAGGTGCCAGCCACATACACCTGAGCTGGTGGGTTCGAATCCAGCCTTGGTCCGCCAAACAACAATGATGGCTGCAACCTAAAAATAGGCGGGCACTGTGGGAGGCGCCTGTAGTCCCAGCTACTTGGGAGGTGGAGAGAGGAGAATCACTTAAGCCCAGGAGGTAGAGGTTGCTGTGAGCTGTGATGTCACCGTACTCTACCCAGGGCAAGAACTTGAGGCATGTCTCAAAAAAAATAAAAATAAAAAATAAATTGTAATATCAATGACAGTTTCTATTTATTACACACTGGACCCTGTGGTAAGTACTTTTATACTGGCTTGGTACCTGTAACTCAGCATCTAGGGCACTAGCCACATACACCGGAGCTGGCGGGGTTCAAACCCAGCCTGGGCCTGCCAAACAACAATGACAACTACAACCAAAAAATAGCCGGGCATTGTGGCAGGCACCTGTAGTCTCAGCTACTTGGCAGGAGGATTGCTTGAGCCCAGGAGTTTGAGGTTTCTGTGAGCCACCAAACTCTAGCCTGGGCAACAGAATCTCCAAAAAATAATACTAATAATAAAATAAAATAAAAATAATCCTTACAATAATCCCATAAGATGGGTACTACTTTTGTCCTTGGTTTAGAGGCAAAGAGAGATTAAAGGGCTTGCCTGAGGTCACACAGTATATAAGTGGCAGAGGGGGCTCTGACCCTGGCAGGGTCTGTGGTCTCCATCACTATGCTATGCCATAACCTACTCAGGCAACTCAGGACAGGCTTGAGGAAAGGACCAAGACCCTCGGGTCCTGGGCCACACCCCATGCATCAGGACTCTTTTCCTGACAATTCTGCCACAGGTCCGAGTGGAATTCCCTCACAAGGAGCCACTGTACAGTGCATCAAAGCCGGGAACCCCATCCCACCAGGTGGTGGTTGTGCCCGCAACTTCCTCCAAGATGGTGCCCTTTGTGCTTCTGCCTCTGGAGATAGGCAAAGTGGACGTGGAGGTCAAGGCTGTAGGCTATGAGGTCCAGGACCACATGAAGACAACCCTCTTGGTCCAGGTAATGGGCACCCTGCCCTTAGCTGCCAGTGCAGACAGTGAGGCTTCCCCTGGGTTCCAGGATGAGTGGTCATGGATCCAGGATCAAAAACAGGTCCCCTAGATGGTAGTGGGGTACCAGAGAATGGATTTGAAAGTTCAGTTAGTGGATTGACTTGAGGAGAGTAACAAAGTCCCCATTTCAGAGTTCTGGAGTCAGATCTGGGTTCAAATCTTGTCTCTGCTATGTGTGACCGTGGGAAACTTACTCAACTTCTCTGCTCTGAGTCTCCATTTCCTCATTTCCAAGATGAAGATAGTTGTTATAAACAAGAATACTCAGAAAACTGAGTAATTACCTACAATCATCAAAAATACTTTATTTGGGGTGTTGGTTGCTTCCCGAGGTGCGTAGACGTGGCGTCAGGGTCTAAGCCGCTCTAGGCACACTCCGCTGCCGTCTTCTAGGGTCCGAGGGCGGCTCGTGGTATTCGGGGGCGCGACCGACTCTGGCCCTGCGCGCCCTGCGTCCCGGTTTCTCCGTGGAGCGCGTCTCCTGTCCCGCTGCCGGACAGCAGCGCCGAAAACGGGGCCCGAGAGGAAACAAGATCCCGGTTAAACAGATTTCTCCGCAGATCCTGTGCAGTCACCCTGCGAGCTCACACGTAACAACAACAAATGAAGAAATTAAGACTTAAGGAACTAGAGAGTCGCCTGCAACAAGTGGATGGATTCGAAAAGCCCAAGATACTTCTAGAACAG
>CAUYPK010106292.1:0-52772 GCA_963574355.1 Loris lydekkerianus
CCTTGATTAACTAACTTAGTAAAAGTGAAATCCTTGTTCAATTCAACTACCTACTTTGCATGTATCCCTGAGCAGCTGACTGTGACTCCCAGGAAACACAAGACAGTGCACATTGACTCTAGTTTAACCACAGCCCTCACAGGAGTTGTCAGCACACCAGACCATGGACATATCTCTATTCATACCTCCAATCCCTGATAAATTCTACTATACTCAGTCTCCCAACACTTCCACTTTCCACCTCAAAATCCTTCTTTCTTTTTGATGAGAAAATAGAAGAAGCCAAAGCAGAATCCTCTCATTTCTCCAGCAACAAAATTAGCCCTCTCGCCGTTGGTATTGTTTTCCTATTCCAGTGGCTCCCCTGCTGCAGTCTGATTTAAAGCTTACTCATGGGCTTCTGAACTGAATCACAGCTCCTTTTCCTCCTTCAAAACTTTTTTCCTGCCATTATGACCTCTCTCTTGCCTCCTCCATGTTCCTTTCCCTAGTTAGACTTCCCACTACTCATTTGTATCATCACCAGGCCAACCCATATGATCTGACATTTGCTCTAACTTCTTAACCTTTCTGCTTTTCTCTTACCTCCTGCCTATTTCATGTACTGCAGCCATGTTATCTGTAAAATATTTAAAAATATAAATAGCATGCTATCACAACCCTCAATGTCCCCCTATTATATGAAAAATAAAATGTCCCAGGATATTCAAGGCACTGGGGTGTTCTCTGCTCATGAAAACTCATGTCATTCATGACAAGCAAGGTATTACTTTGAACTTCACCTTCTATCACTCTCCTGCCTTGATGAGTTTACTCTTGGCCCTTTTGCTTTTTGAGCATGTTAAGATTGTCCCTGCCTCAGGGTGCTCGTCCATGCTGTTCCAGTTCCTCACAGACCTTCAGGAGACTTACTTTCTGTTGTTATGTGGGGCTGTGAAATATCATTGCTTCTTAAGCTTCTAGTATAATACTGGTTACATGTTAGAAACATTTGAGGAATATAAAAAAATCCTGATGCATAGGCTCCACTGATTCAATCAGAATGTATGGAATCAGAGCCTAGAAACCTATTTCACAGCTCATAGGACTATTTCCCAGTGCAGCCATGCTGACAATGAGCAGCCCAAGAGCTGAGTTAGGAAGTGTGCGTGCAAGGGGCACAAAACTGGTTTCTTCTTTTTCTTGTCCTCTTTCCTACTCAGTCTTCTTCATTATGCTTTGTCCAGTAAATACATTTGCAAATGAACACACAGCCCCATTAAATATTGTGACTGAGAACTAAAATAATTTGAAAGGAGCATGAAGAGACTCTTCCTTGTACAGGGGACAAGGAAAATTTTGAGGAAGTACAATTTGCCATAACCAGAAACAATGATGAGAGTTAGTCAAATGGAGATGAGGGTAGAGCATTGTGGCTACAGGAAACAACAAATGAAATGACAGAATATCAGAAAATTTAAATATATTGAGGAAATGTGAGAATTTCAGTGTGACCTTGCTATCAAGTCACAGAGTCCTGGAGACAAGGTCAGATGTGAATCCCTGCCTAACAGCACATTTTGCCTGGAATGGTTCCTTCTCTCCCCCCACCCCCTCTTTTTTTTTTTTTTTTTTTAAACTTTTAAACTTGTATTAAGCTCAGTCTCATTTTCACGTATCCTCTCTTACCCATATCACGGATTTTCCCATATCTGTGCCAGGTACTTCTGCTAAGTTTCTTTCTTTTAAGTGATTCCTCTCATTAACTAGTGTTTATACATTATGAGCCCCTACCTCTGCTTGTCATATCTCATAATGTCTTTGCATTATTTTAAAGCCATGAATTTTTATTTTTTTTTTTACTCCTTCAATTCTTTAAGTCCTCTGAAAAGTTGTTCAGCTTTCAGAAAGGAGGAAAAAGTTTTCAGGTTTCTGTGGTAGAGGTTGCTTGAGTGTCTACAAAATACAGCAATGTCAATCAAATACAATCGGTTGGGACTCCCCTTAGAAAGAACTTAGGGAAAACAATCTGAAAGAAGAGGGGCAGGAGTAGTTATTTTCATTATTTAAAACAGAACTTACCTAGAAATGTTTGTCCATCATGTGCCTCATAAAACACTATGTCTCTCTGTCTGGGTTGCTCTCTTTCCTCTTTTTATCAGCTGGAAACTAAAAGTCTGAGAATGAGTTCCCTGCTCCCCAGGCTTTCCTCCTCTGTTTCTTTCCTGCTATGCAATATATAAGCTTTCTTACTATCTAGTAGGCCACTGCTCTTCCACTATATCAGGGACATTTTAAAGCCTATGATTTCTTCTTCTAAATATCCTAGGGACAGTCATGACTCTCCGGAGGTCAAGGATGGAGGAAGGATGGAAGACGTAGTTCATTAGAGGATCCCCCTGGGCTTCTTCCTCAAGGTCAACATGACCTAAAAAGCAGTTCAGAGAATTATAATTATAACCATTCCCAGTTTTCACATAACAATATAATGATAGTGTTATGGGACTTTTCTCTATTTGTTCTAAAGTTTGCTCAAGCGGAAAATCTTTTTTTGTTTTATTATTATTAAATCATAGCTGTGTACATTAATGCGATCATGGGGCACCATACACTGGTTTTATAGACCGTTTGACACATTTTCATCACACTGGTTAACATAGCCTTCCTGGCATTTTCTTAGTTATTGTGTTAAGACTTTTACATTCTACATTTACTAAGTTTCACACGTACCCTTGTAAGATGCACCACAGGTGTAATTCCACTTCACCACTAATTATAATGCTTTCTATAAGTATTTTTGCAGACATCTTTTGTCAGATGAAGGAAATTCTATTCTATCCCTACTTTTCCAAGATTTTTTTTTTTATCATTTATTGTGTCAAAATTTGGTTTGCTGTAATTTTGTTCAGGATTTTTGCATCAGTGTTCATGCTGTAGAAAAACCTGTACACTTCAATTTGGAACTAAGAAAGAGCCCAAATAGCCAAAGCAATCTTAAGCAAAAGGAACAAATTTGAAGGCATCACATTACCAGACTTCAAATTATAGTACAAGGCTATAGTAACCGAAACAGCATAGTACTGTATAAAAGTAGAGACACAGACCCAACAGAAAAAAATAGAGAACTGAGACGTAAAATTATCTACCTACAACCAAGTGATCTTCAACAAAGCAGACCATAACAAACACTGGGGAAAGGAAGTTTGATTTAACAAATGGTGCTGGGAAAACTGAACAGCTACATACAGAAGAATGAAACAGGACCACTACCTCTCACTATATAAAAAAATTAATTCAAATAGAGCAAAAGACTTACATGTAAGGAATGAAACCATAAAAATTATAGAAGAAAATGTAGGGAAAACTCTTCTAGACATCAGCCTGGGCAAAGAATTTATAACCAACACCTCACAGGTAAATACAGCAACAACAACAAAAAATAAATGGGACTCAATTAAATTAAAAAGCTTCTGCACAGCAAAGGAAATAATCAACAGAGTAAATACACAGCCTGCAGAACAGCAGAAAACATTTGCAAACTATATGTCTAATAAAGAGCTACTACCTAGTGATCATGATGAAAAGAAGTTTTCAGTTTTAAAATTATAAGTTATCTTTTTTCTTCTTTATAATGCCTTTTTATGGTTATGCCAAGATCATAAAATGAGTGAAAATGTTTCTTCTTTTTCTGTTCTCTAGGAAAGTTTCTCCAAGTTTGGTTTTATTTTTTCCTTAAATATTTCATAGAATTTACCATTGAAGCCATCTAGGCATATAATATTCTTTGTAGAAAGGATTTAACTATTTGATTCATTTAATAGATGGAAGACTACTTAGGTTTTCTATTTCTCCTTATACTTGTTTTGGTAAGTTAAATTAAATGGAGTGTGACTTTTGTTTTGCAGCAATTTTAGGAATTACTTCCAGTGATCACTATGTGTAACATCAAAATGATGAATTCTGAGAATTCACACAGAAAAGCTGTGAATGTGAGGTCCACAGAAGGCATTTCATCTTCATTTATCTTGAGTAGACATTTGTCCTCAAACTAGAGAGAAACTATTCATCTAAGGAATATGAAAAAGCCTTCAATGCTGAAGTATAAGAGCTCACACTGCAGAGGAATAAAGAATGTAGAAAAGACCTTTGAAAACGCATCCCTTGATGGGTGCAGTGGCTGATGCCTGTAATCCTAGCACTCTGGGATGCCTAGGCAGGTGGATTGCCTGAGCTCAGGAGCTCAAGACTAACCTGAGCTAGAGCGAGACACTGTCTCTACTAAAAATAGGAAACCTAGCCAGACATTATGGCAAATGCCTGTAGTCCCTACTACTCAGGAGGCTGAAGCAGGAGGATTGCTTGAACCCAGTAGTTTGAGGTTGCTGTGAGCTATGACAATGTCACAGCCCTCTATCCAGGGCAACAGAGTAAAATTTTGTCTCAAAACAAAAACACATCCCTTATATTACATGTGATACTACATCCTGGAGAGAGACTATAATTGGAACAAATATGAGGAAGCCTTCAGTTCCAGCCCTTCACTTACTGGGTACAAATCAGTACATGTAGAACTAAAACACTGTAAATGTTAATGATAGTTGCCATTATCAATGTCTTATCCTTAAAGTGGAAGAAACGTTGTAAGATGATGAATATCCCTCTTTGCACCTTTCCAGACCTGTCGTTTAAATTTGGGTATGTGGTAGCTTGGTTACAATTCACTTAACTACATGGGTTTCATTTCCAACGTGAAGCCTTCTTTGAGCTGCTTTAATGTAGACTTAGAACTGGGTTGCTCAGTGATCCCATTTTGGTCAGTTTGTTCTTTTTGGTCACTATTTGACTGCATTATGCTCAGAGCGTGTGATCTTTATGATACTGATTTGGGCGCCTGCTATGACTTTCATTTGAGTCTAACGTGCCAGAGTCTGTCAATTTCCCTCCCATATCCTTTCTTCTCATTTTCTTTACAAGGATAGAAGGATGTGTGTTTCCACATAAAGCACTGTTTAATGTCTTTAAATCAATTTCCCAGTTTTTCCTCATCACTGATTGGGAGGCAAAGTTTATAGACCTAGCCGAGGAGTACGGAATTCACTGATTTAGATTTCTGGAAATCTGTTTGAAAAGGGGATAGTTCTTGTTGCTCTTGTCCTCTTAGATAGTTTTGTTCCTTTTGCTCTGTTTCCTGTTGCTGTCTGGAAATTGATTGCAAGGCCCTGAGTAGGGTTGGCAACTCAAGGACCATGGAATGATGGTCCCAATAAGACAACCCTCAAAATACAAGATTTATTGCTCCCCAAAGGGCCAGGAATTTTTTTTGAGTGTCCACGATGCCATAGACAGCATTTCTGTACTAGTTACATGAAACAAACACCTAGTTAGATTCAGAAACATATTAAGGAAGACTTTTATAACAGAGTTAAATAAAACACTAAATGATAAATGATTAGCTCTAGTAACATACAGGTGATATCATTCTTTTATTTACTGACATTTCATTTTTTTCTAACACTTTTTATCTTTAAAAAATTAAATCCAGGTGGCACCCGTGGCTTAATGGGTAGGGCGCCGGCCACATGCACCGAAGCTGGAGGTTGACAACTGCAACGAAAAAACAGTCGGGTGTTGTGGCAGGCATCTGTAGTCCCAGCTACTTGGGAGGCTGAAGCAAGAGAATCAATCGCTTAAACCCAAGAGTCTGAGGTTGCTATGTGCTGTGATGCCACAGCACTGTACCCAGGGTGACAGCTTGAGATTCTATCTCAAAAAAAAAAAAAAAAAGTTAAATCTATTATTTCAAGTCAATCACTTGTTCAAAGTAAAAATTAGCAATCATTAAAAGTTCTACTAAGTATCATAAACCTTCTATCAAACTTTTGGCTGCTGTAAGTACACATATATGTGAGTTTGCTTTAAGTTTTTTCAGTCACACAACTAACAAGTACATATTAAAGTATATTAAAATACATCCTTTCAAGTAGGAAAATTTGGTGAGCAATTAACCATGTAAGTCACAAAATCAGAATTATGTAAATTTAGGAAAATTACAGATCACCCAGGCTAAACACATCATTTTGCAGACAGGGAAACTAAGGCCCAGAGAGGCTAATTTACCCAAGATTATAAGCCAATAAATGGCAGAGCTGGCATTTACCACACAGGTCTCCTGGTTCTCCCTCTGGCAGTCTTTTTGCTCCATCACACTACCATTCAAAGTACACAGTCCAGCTGACATTAAGAATAAGTGAACACACTTAAATTTGTCTCTTACCTTCTTAAGAACTCTTACGTGTACAAAAAACAATAAAACAGGACCTATATTGGAGTAGTTAACATTTTTAGACTTCATTTTGGATCTTTTTATCGCTTTGAATTTCAAATGACTATCTTCTGGCCTACATTAAATTTCAGATGTCATTTCTCCTCAACCGTACAAATAAAACATTTCCTGATTATCTTCCTGTTATTCCGCTTTAACGATCTTTGTATTCCTACCATGCACCCTCCGAATACAGCTAAACTTATTATGCATTCCAAAATCAAACTAGAATGATGCTTGGATTACACTACAACTACACCGAAAATTCTTGATAGTCAAGGAAGATGATACATATTTGTATTGTCTCGTATAATGTCAGAAACATTCAGTAAGTAGTTAATTGACTGAAGGCTAACAAGGTGCTTTGGATAATCCAGTGGTTAAGAATATGAGTCAAGGAGACTTAACGCACAGATTCAAATATCAGCTCTGCCGCTTATACCTGTGTAACCCTCATCAAGTTGTTAACTGAGGGTTTCAGATTCCTTACCTGTAAAACAAGATTAATAATGGCATCCACCTAGAGTTGTTGTGACAATTAAATGAAATCTATTAGCACACTGCCTGGTCCATAATACATGCTCAAAAAATATTAGCTGTGATGAGAATATAACATTACACTATTAACTCCTATTTCTGTTATCAAAATACCTCTGTCCTTGCCCTAAGTTATCTGGAAAACAGAGTTCAATGAACCTCTTTTTTTTTTTTTTTTTTTGGAGAAATGTAACTAGAATATAAATAGAAAGTCACCCAAATCCCATTAAGTCTAGGTAATTTTATTTAATAATCATATCTTAAAAGTTGGACAAATAAATAAAGTCCAAAGCAATTTTGATTAAATCCTGTTTGTTTAATGGCTATTTGGAATACATCATCATATGCAAGCCCCAAGACTATTGAATAACAGATAAAACAAATAATGACCATAATGCAAACCATATTCAGATTCCTACTTCCCTGCAAGTACAATTCCATATATGAATTGTAAGAGCCAAAAAAGTAACATACTTATTAACTGCGGGTTACTCAGCTATTATACATAGAACTTAGCAGATCACGTGAATGTTTCCATATTCTCAGTTAAACTAATGGTTCCTTAGAGCCCAGTTCTTATAACCCCTTAGGAATTTCAAGATTTGCCTGAAAAAATATATCATATTTCCATGACTATGACTGAACTTGAATTTGGAAAGCTCACTGAAAGCAAACTATCCTGGAGAACAGGAAATAGTCATTGTTTTCAAAGAAAGGCAAGAAGTTTCTGCACACAGGAAATCAAGCTAGTCTTAGGAGACCAATTTCATCTCACTTCCCACAACCCATGTGTGCTGTGTGGACGGACCCATCCTTCAGCTTCCCACGTGGGAACATGATGAAGAATAAGAATAGTGGCCCTTATCATCTGAGGTAACGGACATTTTATTCAGGACTGTGACAGAAGTACATCAAGAGAAGTATATCCCCTCTTTTTTTCATGCTTCTGTCATTTCATTTTAACATATTCAGAGATTTACAGGGATTCTGGACTTGACATAGGCAAGTTGCAAGCCTCTAGGAAAACCAGTGAAAAGACTCAAACCTAAAATGTGGTTTCCTAGATATACAGTGTTTTCTGCAACACACAACTTTTTCTAGAAAAAGTTGCTTTATTCCATCTTTCCTTGTCAACAAAAACAATTACACTAATAGTTTTATTGATTGATTTTTCTTTTTTTAAATTCTTGGAAGCAAAATACTGTCATGGAGCAACTCTGAAACTGGGATTGGGGAGAAGTCTCAGTCTGGGTTCCAACTGGGCCACAGTCTACCCTGGTTACTTTGACCAGAAGTTGACAAGGTGGGGAGACCCACACACTGCAGAAGGCTGACACCCAGACAACAGAACCAAGAATAAGGACAAGTATTTTCATAGAGAATCACTACAGCTCAGTTCTTATAGTCTGTGCCCAAAGCTCTTTACAAACACAACCTTCTTTGAAGTCCCAAAGGGTTGAGCCCATACTAAAATCTCTAACAGGAGAAGAATTACAACAAGGTTACAAAGTAATTAACCTGAGCTATCTTTTAAAATTCCTGCTGATATCTTTTGCCATTTCAGACTCCATTCATAATGTGTGTTTTTTTTTTAATTAGCAAAGAAGGTTTGCACATTTGTTCAGACTAAAAGAATAAAGGCATGTTTGCATTAAAAAGAAACAGCTGGCCAATATTTTTATTATTTCCTAATATTCTTGTAACAGTTTTTTAAATGGCTGCCCTTGATGGCAAAGCCTTATTCTGTTCATTCCCTAGAGCCTACAGAAAAATCTGTGATTATTATTGAAGCATCCTAGTGATTCCCTTTACTCCATGAAGAAAAGAAAAAAAGCAAAAGCAAGGCTATTAGCCTGTGTTTATAACACGGCTGTTACCATAGTAACAACTGTGATGTCACAAACTGTATACTAAGGGCCAGAGGCTGTCTCTGGGGGGTGGGGGGAGAGAGCAGCATAGCCTTGGAAGATGGATGTAAACCCGTGTCCAAAGCAGGGTCAATACGGTCATAATCACCAAAACACGGGGAGTTCCCCTTCTCCAGAGAGAAGGGGGACAGAGACAGAAGAGCAGTTCTCCAGGCCCAGAAGTAAGCTACACCCATGCTTCTTTATGCAGCTGTCCAAAAAGGGGTGGAAATTCAAGCAAAAGCAGTATGACCATGTTCCCAATCACAAATTCCACTGGGCCCACTGGCTGCCAAGACATGGACGGGATCCAGGGGACAGCCTGCCCAAGCCCAGGAAACACACACTTGGGAATTACTGCCTGACCAGATGGAGCCCTCTGGTACCTGCGAAGAGAGCAACTTGTCTTGTGGTGGCAAACACTTTAAAACCAAGCTAGGATTTTACCCCTACTAAGTCCTCCAGGTTCATAGACCTGCAGATTCTCAGGATTGGAGAATAATTCATCAGTTCTCCCAAAAGATGTTGACTTTACAAAACAACCTTTAGCAGGAAAAAGTTGTGTCTCTTGTCACTAGAGTATTTGGAAGTAGTATAAAACATTAATAAGCATTACTATTCTATAATGATCTAGAGAAGTTTTGTAGGAATAGGCTGGAAAGGCAACTGAATATTAAAAAGAATATGGGACTAGGAGACATGACCTTAGTACTGGTCTTTGCTCAAGTCCTCTCATATGACCTTGAGAAAGCCATTTAACCTATTTGATCTTCAGTTCTTTAGTTAATATCTAACACACTATTTCCCAGAGTTACTGTAAAGATAAAATTAAATAAAATAATGAATGTGAATGAATTTCATAATGTAAAAGATTTCATATAAACAAAAGGTATTAGTATCATTAACATTTTCACATAGCAAGTTTACAGAACAGGATTAATGAGAATGCTAACGTGGGAATCCCCGCCTTCCCTATCTTGAGGGGTAGACATTTACATGATAGTCAACTCTAAATTATTCAGGAGCTGATTTTTGAGGGGCATTTTACTTCTAGACACTGTACTCCTTTATTAGTTCCCTTCGGAATTGCCATGTAAACCCAGTAACAATGAGAAAATTGACAGTGAGTATACCTCAAACTCGATTACCTTGAATATCAACTCTGGCAAAAGTTTTGGCAAAGGAAGAGTCAAAACAATTAGCTAGCCAGAGAAGCTCTGGGATAATTTGTGGACTTTATCCATGGATAATTAAGAGTGATAAAATCCTTGCTTTACTATCAAGGAAGTAGTGATCAAGGTCAGGCAGGTTGGAACGAATTCAGACAAAACACTAGCATTTTCTCAGTGAACAACAAAAATAGCCTGTATTTGTCTTATGTACGTGCAATAAAATCTTATTCCTTCACTCAACAAATACTCATGTGCCAGGGCTCATCACATACCCTGAAAACCCACTCTTTTCCTGCCCTTGTCACTGTCCCTTCCATATAATTTTACCTAGAGCACATTGGCAAAGCCCACAGCCTGACCTTTTGAAATTCTATTCCCCTTCCTGTTATGATGAGACTTTGGCTAATCCTACCTTAGCACAAGCAGGAAACCACAGTTCCTGGGCCAAATCCTGCCTACCGCCTTTTTTTATAAATAAAGTTTTATTGGAACATGACCACACCCATTTGTTTATATATTATCTATGGCTGTCTTCCTGCTATAACTACAGAGTTCTGTAGTTGTGATAGAGGCAGTATGGCCCACACAGTCTAAAGTACTATCAGGCCATTTACAGAAAAGGTTTGCTGACCCCTGCCCTAGACAGTATGGTTAAAACCAAAGTCATCTCTCCCAGAGGTTTCTGCTTAGGGACAAATACAATAAGCTCCTTAAAAGCAGAGAACCTTTCTGTCTCTCTGTCTCATCACATAGAACCCTGGAGCAGGACAGAGTCACGGTTTACAGTAAACTCAGAAAATTAAACATATCCTTCCTCTACATTTTATTTTCAACAGATGAGTGCTTTGGAATTCCATGGAAGACAGTATAAAACCACTAGTGTTCAGTTACTCTGGCTTCTGAGTCCTCAGAGTTTCTAGGTCTGATACTTCCAAGGCTCAATTTTTGGCCTCCGTCCCTTTGCATATTTATTTCCTGATCTGATGTGGAATCAGAGTTAAATAGAAGCTGTGTGCTTGAATTCCACGTGGCTGGCTCAGCAGGAAACTCCAGGGCAGGTTTTTTGGCATGCCAAACTCATGTTAGCCTCAGCTATGCTAATTTCTAAAGCTGTTTGCTTTGCTCAAATAAATCTCTGAGACAAATTTGCATTTGGATGCACACCTTTTTATGCACAAATTATGTGCATGATAACTCCAGGACAGAATAAGGACTGAAAAAAAAGAAAAAGAGGTATGGTGTTTACTAAATGACCTTTGTGTTGCCAGGCACTGTGCTAAGGGTTTTACATGCATTTTCTCATTTCATTTCCACAACAACCCCACGAGGCAGGACTAAGATTCCCATTTTACAGACGGGAAAATTAAAGGGAAGAGAGCTTACGTACTCATCCACATTCACAGAGCTGGTAATGGAAATAGCCTAGATGTGAACTCAATCTTTCTGAATCAGAACCCCAGATTCAGTCATATTGCCTTATTGATACCCTCATCCTCTCTTCTCACCTAGGCCACTGGACATACATTCAAACATGAACTCTACATTTCTAAAATCAGCCACCTCCCCCTTTCTCCTAGTTGGCCTATGTAAAATGTCTTTGGTCCTTGGGAGATAAATTTCGGTCCCTCACAAAACAATCAACCATTGGAGAATAGGAACATTGACAAAATAAACTTCACACGATACGTCAATTGCTTCGGTAATTAGTAGACAAACACAATTACAAGTGATTGCGACAGGTAAATGGATTTTAATGACATATCTTAAGGACCTCTGTATGAAATGACACTTTTACTGATAAAATGCAGCAGCTGAGCAAAAGAATGGCCATAACCATAAAGGAATATCTGAGTTACACTTAGAATATAATGTAAATATATCTATAACATAAGCACAGGAACTTCATCTACAACATTTCTTCACTGTTTATGGAAACATAACCAAACACTTATTTTCCCTAATAAAAATAAAAGCATTAGCTTTAATGTGTACTGCTGTTGAAACTCAGTATTTATTGTTGTTCAATTCAACGTACAGAAAAATAACCAGTGTCGCAATTAAGCATTCTAGCATGATTCCAACATTTTACAGCAAGCCACACACAATATTATTTCTCTGTGTGAAATTTACCGGTGGCCTAGCTTGCAGTGTCACATAATGCTCAGCCCACTGCCATCTAGATCTACAATGCCACCTAATTTTCTGAAAATATAAAAGAACTGATTACATTTTAACACAAGTGAAATTCAGGTCTTTATTTATTTATTTATTTATTTTCCTTTTTAAAGTTCTCAAAGAGAACTTTCCAGGAATTAGAAAGACCTCTGAGGAGAAGATGTATAACCTAGGTTGCTTCTTGAATGGATTCTTGAGGGAGCTATTTGAGGAATAAGCCTGCCAGGCCCTTTTACAAGAAAATCCAGAGGAGACCCAGCCTCCTTTATGCACGCCCCAATCCAACCACAGTTACTTTTTTATCTTACAAACCTACCACTCTATGTGTATCTTATTTTTTTAATTATTTTATCCTTTTCAAAATTTTAAAGAAGAAAAACAACTTTTTTTTTGGTAGCTGGTGGTAGAAAAGGTTATTATCAGTTGAAAGCCAACAGCCTAAGCAGTAATAGGGGAATTTTCCTAATACAGCAATAACCCTTTAAATGATGTATGCACTGCTATTTCTCAATACGAAGTTCCTAAAACAATCTCTACCTAAGTTAAGTTCAGCATCTAATAATCATTCGTAAAATAGTTAAAACAACCTTCTATGAATTGTCAACATTGTAATTATTGAAAACCCCAGTTGTGACTTACCTGCTGGTGGCTTTATAAAAGGTGGTGGAATTAAAGGTACAATAATGGGCACATTGCCATGATCCTTTGACCCTGCAGGTGAGTCACTGAGTCCATTTCCAGTGGCAAGCCCTGAATAGCCTGTGCTTATATTGTACGGTGAAATAACACTGTCCTCAGGTAATTTTGGTTTTGGCAAAGAATTTTCTGCAAAAAAAAAAAAATTAAAAAAAAAAATACTAAATACGACAAAAGGACTTATTCAATAGACTTTTGTTTTTACAAGAAAAAAAATGGCCATATAACAAAACAAATTTTTCCTCACAAATTTTTCAACAATTTACCAAAACTTCATAGTCCTTCCTGGACCTTTTTAGTCTCATTATCATAAATTTCCAAAAGGCCTTTTTATAATTTGGTCCACTGTGATAGTTAATATCCCAGTTGAACCATGGTGATGAATTGGAGCACTGTAAAATCCCATAGACAACGGAGAGTCAACCTTTTCCATGTACACAGTGATACACAGCTATCACTCTCTGGCTACCACGGAAAAGCCTAAAACATGCCCCTTCTCATCATAACTAGGTCTCCCTGTCCTGTAAACTGGGACTATATAATCAAATGAACCGATGAGAAGGAGAAAATTAAAAAAATAAATTAAAAAAAAAAAGAAAGGAGACAGATCGTTGGGAGGAAAACCCATGTATCACCAGATGTTGATAATACCCATTAAAAATTAACAAAAATGAAGAAAATTGCAATGATATCAACATCCTGCATTTTATCCTTGCATGTGAATAAAAAAAGAAAAAAGGAACCTCAACTGCAGAAAACAACTTTTTTCCTCTTATAGTATATCCTGGCATTTTCTCTTTCCATATTCCCCAGAGCCAGAGATTATTACCTAGGCCAAGTATTATACGAGCTATTAGTTTATAGAACATAAACTCATGACTTCCATTTTTCACTTACAGTGAAATTGATGATACTATCTCCACAATGTGATGTGTACAATTTCACAGCAAGCTTAACATAAAATTTGTCATGTACATTCAATTCCACATGCCTGTGGGACAGCTCATTTACATTTCCTTGCTTGGCATTTAAGAAAGGAAAACACTATCTTAAAAGACTAGAAATAAAATGTTTGAACAGGTATTTTATGCCAGTAAATTCTGAATGCAACGCAAATACTGATCAAAGTGCCAGTGATGATGCACAATTTGTTTTACCCACATTTTATTAAAATTCCCCAAATGGGTTTCTTCTTCATATGCACCTCCTCTTTTCTTTGATAAGCAAACTCTCGTTCCAAATTTAGGTTCATAAATTCAGTATTCAAATAGGCTTCCCCCATGAGATATTTGGCGCTGCAACCCACTAGTAGAATCAGTATTAATTCAGCTCTGCCAAGCCTCTGTAATTTTCACTCTTAAGCTGGACTTTGCTGAAAATTCCTATAGAATAATAAGGACCCAATCATCTACTCCTCCTTTTACCCTATTCAATGATGTGGGGGCAGGAGAAGAGTGAAAACTTTAAACACAAAAATAGAGCTTCTATATTGAATTCCCTCCAAAAAAAAAAAAAAAAAAAAAAAGGAAGGAGAATTACCAAACTAACAGTGAATTTTCTTGCAGACTGAAAATCTAAACCTAATATTTCACTTAACAGCCCCAATACCCAAGGAATGATGATATATTAAAGGGATCAGGAAACTAGAAGTTAGCAATCCTTGACCCTTTCTTTAAATTTGTGGGCAGGACCACAGCTCGTAAGGTCTCTAGTTCCTATCTGGTTCTCCCATTGATGGAAGAGATTAATCCGTGTTTATTTTTGTTTTACATCGTCCGCTTATATTCTGAGGAATTCTGCTTATAGGAAAGCATGGCTGGGGATGTATGTTTAAATCAACCATTGGCGTAATCAACAAAGAGTCCCAAAGCAAAACTCAATTCTGGCAAGTTGAGATGGTTAATCCTTCTTTGCGCGAACAAAGGGACACTAAATGTCATTACCTTTGAGAACAGAAATGTGCTGCCGGCTCTCCCCATCTGTAGGGTAGCTTCTGAATTCAATATCTTCACCATCTTTTAATTCAACCTTATCATAGCCATACCAGCCAAGGAGTTCATTCATGGTGTTTTCTGCAAAATTCTGAAAGAGAAGCATAGGGTCCTACTTATTTCTATAATCAATAACTATTTGAAAAGAACGCATAATTGAATCCCGTTAGCTCCACTCCACTTATGTCAGCCCCGATCCACTTCCCCTAGAGTAGTGTTCATTTCCAAAACACGTGCGAAAACTGTAATACTTTTTAAATCTCAGGATGACACATCCAATTATGACATGCTTTCAGACATTTGTGATTTAAAGATAATAAGAAGAAAGGTATTTGTTCGTTTTGCTTATGAATAGGAAAGAAAGTCATATTTTAGCATATTCTTCTGCAAAGTCTGTATCCCAAACTCTCATAAAAATATTGAGAGGCAAATCACAAAAACAGCTAAGAAAAGATTTTGAAAATGAAAACAATCAACGTTTTGTGGTTCAGATTAATTTAAATTAGAATTGCTTTCTGGTTCAGGTGTTGTCTCTTTTGTTTTGTAGTTTTTGGCCAGGGCCAGGTTAAGAACCCACCACCTCCGGCTTATGGGGCTGACGCCCTACTCCTTGAGCCACAGGTGCCACCTTGAGGTGTTGTCTCTTAACATGACTCTTCTCTCAGATAAAGCAAAATCTCAATAAAGAAATAATTTCTCAAATGTCAAGCCTATACCATCCAGAAAGCTGAATAGGTTACAACGGTCTCCCTTTTTAATTTCCCTTTTGCAAAAATACTTTTAAAAAATAAGGCATAATTTGCTTTATAAATTTTATTAGTACAGATTCTTTCTCCATGAAATTAAAGGTCACTATAATTGTCTTCTGGCAAGTAACATAAAATACCAAATAACTTTAAGGTTGCATAAGCCTAGATTTGGGAAAATGTATGAAACCACCTTATGAACTACAAATCTATATCTATCTATGTAATATATATAAATATAAAGTATCACTATTGTTATTACAGATACTGTACTTTGAAAATAATGAATATAATTGGACAGATTTAATTCCCTTTATCAGGGTATTATTTTTTATTTACTTATAAGTGCTAGATCTGAATACAAGATGTGAGACTGTGTGTGTCAGTGATCTCAATGCTTGTGTGTACCTTAAACATCTCTATCTGGCAGGACACCCATGAACCTCCTAGACAGAGCTAGAAAAACTATATATTCTAACCTTCTTTGTGGCTCAACGAATCTTTTATTATTCTCCTTACAAGCTGTCATTTCTGAATTACACTGGGATGTATAATTTATATTCTTGAAACAAAGCACCAAGGCTAAGCCAGAGTGTGCTGAGCCTCAACGTGTGAGTTCCACGTTTTCTTGAATTTCACAACTTTAAATTTCAGCAGGGGTCACATAAAAAATAAAAGATATTACACTACTGACTCCACAAAAGCAAACCTGGCATTTCAAACTACCCACAGGATGCTAGAATTCTTGCTTTCGTACCTACTTAAGCTCTGAACTCCAGCTGGGTCAATCTGTGATGGTATAGTGCACTAGCAATGAAAAAAAAATCCAGCCAGATTGATGCAGTGTTACCATCCACAAGGCCAACAGTCAGCCATACTAAACTTTAGTGGGGCATTTATTCTCTCTGATGGCTGATTGTGTCCACATTAAATAGACATTCTTTTCATGAATGCACAGAGATGATATGATCAATACGAGTAATAAGCTCAGCAACTTCAGCTATACCACTGAGGAGGACTGGGCTAAATGCTGTTCTACTCAATCAAAAGAGATCCCTTAATGAGGCATCAGTCTCCCCTCACACCTAATTTCTTTCACCAAGCTAAGTGTCTGATTCAAGAATGACAGTCCCTAGGCACACAAATCAAGGTCCTACATCAGTGGCCTGACAGCAGAAATCTCCAAGGATGAGGCCTACACCTTGTATCAAAAAACCAATTCCCAACAGCATTAACAGCCAAGTTCAAGTCATCCTATTGGTTTGTGTGCTGTTTGCCCCAATCTTCAAGGGAACTATGCCAACAAAACAGAATCTCTTTATCTCTTTTGCATAGTAACTTCTGGATATCACATCCAGGTTTTCAGGTTCGTAGACCATGCATATCTGGGTGCCACTTTCTCCAGGTTAACCTCTGAAGTCAAACAAAGGCTACAGATGTATAATTCATGAAGTGACCTCCAGCCAAGGATATAGATGTGTTTGTTTTAGTACAGCTGCAAATCCATTCAGTCTTTGAGAATCAATCCCAGAGGTGAAATCCAGAAGTTTCAGACATTTAGGTAAAAACTGAAACCTTAACTGGATTATTAACACAACATTCCTACTATTTGAGTATCTTAACTGCATCCATTTAGTTTATAGTGTCTGCTGAAAATTCAGTGGCTTCATGGAACAATCAATATGAACTTGATGTATTCCATAATTTTTGAGTTACTATAAATGTCAGGGAAAATAAACTCTAAAATATTCCCTTTCTTGTCGTGGAAAATAAAACTAAACACCTTACTGTTATATGACTGCAAAAGCAGAAAACAAAAGGTTTATAAAGCCTCAAGTCATAAATCTTAAACCTTTTCATGAAAGGAGGAGCAAAATGAAAGAAAGAAGACAAACACCAAAGTTTTTGTAGTATAGCTACAATAATAGACTATTACTTCTGTTGTAAACACTACTGTATTCTCCCAAAGAACCCTAAGGAACAAATAATTTAAACTTTTTAATTTCTAGGTGAAGTTTGGTGCTAAATATCACATGGGTTCATTATGTGGTAAATCAAAGCAAATGAAATAGATTTTTGCATTTATCACCCAAGAAACATAATATATTATGGCCTATAAGTTTCTCCAAATCTTTCTGATAGGGCATTCTGTTATTTTTTCAGCACTTTTTGTATTATTATCCTTTCAAAAATAATTTTCTATTAAAAAAGTTATTCTTGGGTGGCACCTGTGGCTCAAAGGAGTAGGGCGCCGGCCCCATATGCTGGAGGTGGCGGGTTCAAACCCAGCCTCAGCCAAAAACTGCAAAAAAAAAAAAAAACTTATTCTTTTCCTGTGTAAGTTTCTTATTTGTTATACATGTATTTTGAAAAGGTGGCAAAGGTAGGAAGAGTTAAAATGCAGAGAGAGTTTTGAGGTATGAATGTTCAATAATAAAATAAGCTATTGGGACAAGGGAAGTTATGAAATTTGCTTCCCTAAAAATCTTTGCCCAGCATTTCTCCTAGGAGACTTAGGACAGGAAACTGAAGTTGAGGCTCTTAAAACTCCCACTTAGTTTTAGGATTCTGAAAAATCAAAGAGCTTCTACTTATATGACAAATAAAATACCTTTTTAAAAGAAGTTTCACAATTATAGTAATCACAGATCATGAATTTTACTAAGTCACAATTTCAAATGTTTTATCATTGTTCCCATAAACCATCGATATGTGCCAGAAATTTCAATATTTTCGCATCTGAACCACATTTTGCAGACTGCCTCTTGCCCTTGGAAGTAACACAAAAATCCTCTTTCATACCATGCAATCCAATTTGGGTTTGGAAAATAGGTCACTATAATTATAATGATAATGTCTAACACTCTATAGCACTTTACAGTGTTTCCACATCCTTTAATTCTCTTGTTCCTTTCAATAACCCTATGTGTTAGATATTTGATTTCCACAATAAACTTTTGGTGAACTAATGTACCATCCTCATTTTATAGCAGAAAATTAGAGTATCTAGCAGGTAAAAGACGGGCATAAAAGATCACCCAGTAGAGGCAGAACTAAAATACAAACCTTCTAATTCTTACACCAGGTCTCTTTGTATTATAAATTCTATACAGTCCAATGTGTCAGCAATTCCAAAGAAGCTGCCTGCATGGACCAATCAAAGAGTTGCAAAGAAATCAGACCATGAGATGTCAATATCCTATATATTGAGGTTTCTAACCAGGGCATATCTACCTATGCTGGGACTTTGCTTGCTTTCAGATTTGATCAATTGACCTCTATTCTCCTTAATTACTTGTAATGTCAGAACGGTGGTGCTTAAAATTCACAATTAAAATAGAATCTTTTCATTTTATAAATTCTTGACATGACTTCTGATTCTAATCACTTTGTACCCCTGCTACCTAATTTCCTGACCTCTTCCTTTCCCTCCCCCAAGTCCCTTCTCTCACCTCCAAGACCCCTAAGGAAAAAAAGACACTCCCACTATTTAGTCTGAAAGCATGACCTCTCCCTAAAATTTAAAAAAATATGAGAAGGTCACGGAAAGATAAGTGGAAAGAACATTTTACTATTTCCTCACTACTCCTGAGTTTTTCCTATAGAAGTACTATTCAAATGTCAAAGTTCAGTATAAATTTGTATATATTTTTTTCTTTAGTCAACCTAAATAATTTTGAGTTGAACATTTTACCAGACAAGTAATAAAAAGTTGACTTTAAGAGACTTTGAAAATAGTAATAATTAAAAATTCTAAAAATATCTCTGAAACACAAGTACTTCAAGACCTTCACAAAGGACTGATATTTTTACTTATATTGAAAACACCAAACAAACTTTAGACTTTTTTCCTATCAGGCCTTGCATCTGCTTTCAAGTTGTATCCTACCCAAGAGAGCAGGAAATATGCAAGGAGCTCCCAATCATTCACCCAAATGAGGGGAGAGCCATGCCTTCCCCTCCCACAAACATATTTCCCCTTCCCCTTCCCACAAACATATTTCTCATTTTCACTCCAAGTGCCAGTTCTGTTAAGTTATGTCATCTATTCCAAACACACTCTAAGTTGTTTGAAGGTAGAAACATTTTATTTCATTTTATGCCTCACCTAGCACAATGCCTGGTCCTTAGAATGCACTCAGAAAGTGTGCTAAGACATTTGGATACATTGACAAAAATGTTTTAATGTATAAATACACAGAAGTGATCAAACGAAAGTCAGGAATATCTGATTCTAAAAATAAATATGTAAAAGTTTTAAAATATGTGCACTCCCTTCCGCAGCACATATAGTAAAATTGGAACAATACAGAGAAGAGGTGCATGGCCCCTGCACAAGGATGACACGCAAATTCGTGAAGCATTCCGTATTTTAAAAAATATATAATATGTAGTGCTAGTGAGCACTCTCATACTAGTGGGAATTTAAATTGGTACAGCTTTTAGAAAGAGTAATTTGACTCTACACACTAAAAGCCCTGAAATTTTTGCATACCCTTTGACTTGGCAATTTTATTTCTAGGCATTTTAGGAACTATCCAAGGGAAACAGGTACAGAAATTATGTATGTTCAGGAATGTTTATCTCACTGTTCTTTTCTTAGAGACAAACTAAATGCCAAATAGGAATTTGGTCAAATAAATGATAGTTTAGTAGTATAACAGAATACTGTTTTGCCACTAAAATATATGCTATAGATAACTGTTTATTGCCATAAAAAACTGTTAACAGTATACTAAGCCTTAAAAGAAAGTATGAGATCACTTTTGTTTCTTATAAAAACTATATATCACACATAGAAAAGGGCATAAAGAAACATATCAAAATAATGACAGTAATTGTGTTGGTGGGAAAATTACAGGCTTTGACTTTCTTTTTGATTATTTCTGTTGTTTACTATTTTTATAATGTCCATGCATTATTTTTATTAAAATACAACTTTTTGTTATTATTATTATTCTTTTTTGAGGCAGAATCTCATTTTATCACCCTCGGTAGAGTACTGTGGCATCACAGCTCACAGCGACCTCCAATTCCTGGGCTTAGGCGATTCTCTTCCCTCAGCCTCCTCAGTAGCTGGGACTACAGGTGTCTACCACAACATCCAGCTACTTTTTTTGTTTTGCAGTTTGGCCGGGGCCAGGTTCGAACCTGCCACTCTCGGTATATGGGACCAGCGCCCTACCCACTGATCCACAGGCACCGCCCATAAAATACAACTATTTTTAATTAGAAATTAACACACAGTCTCTTTCACAGACAATTATGCCAGGTATATTCTCAGTTCTAATGACAATAAAAAGATCTGTCAGTTACATTACTTAACTTCAAAACATTCTGACACACATTATCCAAGAAAGTGAAGCGCACAAGAAATACTTTCAAAGGAAAAGGAAACTCCTGATCCTAACCGATTTATAAGGCAGGGGGGGAAATGCTAGTATCGTGGATAGTTAAGGTTACAAATAATAGAATGATGGTTATTTTTGGCAAATAGTTTATCTGCCTTTCCATCTCCCTGTGTTCTGACTGACTCCTGGGGTAGATTTCTATTAAGCATGGTTGAACTCGCTGATAGAGATAAAGAAATGGAATCTGCAGAAGAGAGATAGAGTCTTATTCAAGTTCCAGAGTGGAGAAGGAATTGAACTTGGTTAGAAGTCAGTTTCTAGCTCTATTCCCAGGATGGCACAGGGCTTTGGTCTAAGTTGTCTCTCTTAACACAGACAGTGTTTCAGTTTTATTTTACGTTTTTGCCAAGCAAAAGGTGGGAGAAAAATTTAAATAACATAAAATAAATATTTGAAGAGCCATTTATAGATTACAAAGTACTTCCACATTCATGATGCCACTGTATAATACAGTGTAGTGAGGATGAACCACTTCCCAGATGACCCTCTAATGGGTCATCAATACACATGAAATAATACGAGGGGCTGGACACCCACTCTTCGTACAGATTATACATTCAGCCCTGCTGTTGCCTCGGGTAGAGAGCTATGACATCATAGCTCACAGCAACCTCCAACTCCTGGGCTTAAGCGATTCTTCTGCCTCCTCCTCCCAAGCAGCTGGGACTACAGGTCCCTGCCACAACGCCTTGCTATTTTTTGGTTGCAGCCATCTTTGTTGTTTGGCGGGCCCAGGCTGGATTCGAACCCGCCAGCTCAGGTGTATGTGCCTGGCACCTTAGCCACGTGAGCCACAGGCACTGAGCCAAGCCCTGCTGCTTTTACCTGAACTACACCTTTCTAGCTTGAAATACTTTGACGATGGTCTCTGTACTCCATTTTAGTTCGTTTTGCAGCCTTGTTCTCAGCCATAACACAACGATGTTTAAAGCAAAGCACACATCATAACATCAACACACAACTTTGACTTGGAACAAGCCAGAGAAGAAAGTCTTGTTAACTTATTGATATATTCTAAATTGTACGGCAATATAATTGGCATATGAAACCAAAATCGTGTGGTTGTGCATATGAAATCTACAGTGTTTTATTGTTTTGTTGTATCATACAGAGGACAATCACATCCCACATTGATGTCTGCTGCCAGGACATCAAATGTCCCAAAAGGGTCAAACAAATGCTGTGAAATTGTGAATACTGGCCCTCAGGCTAACATTGTGGCAGGCCTGGCAGGTGTACAGCTGTGTGCAGCTGTGTCCTTTCACAGCTGCAGAACTGACTGAAAAATCACCAAGACTTGTTACATTGTTTTCCTGTCTGGGCCAAAGCCATTGGCCTTAAAGCAGTAGAGTTCCACAGGCCTTTGGTTATATAAGAGATATTAACATCCATCAGTCTACAGATCCTAAAATATACATCCAGTAAATCTCACTTACCACATGCTTTCATGTCTGTTTACATGTTTCAGTTGGCGTGATGAAAAACAAAATACTCTGTTTTGTATTGTTTTTTTTTTCTTCTTCTACCCTGTAATATCCCCTCTTTTAGGAAAATATTCAATCATCTTAGCTTGAGAATTCAAGGGTGGCTGACTTCCCATTCCACAAGAGGAAGTTTTAGACTTCATGATTTCTATAATTCACCTTCTACTACTTCTAATAATTTTTTTTTTATTGTTGGGGATTCATTGAGGGTATAATAAGCCAGGTTACACTGATTGCATTTGTTAGGTAAAGTCCCTCTTGCAATTGTGTCTTGCCCCCAAAAGGTGTGGCACACACCAAGGCCTAATAATTTTTTTAAATATAAAAACTCAATAAATAAAAGAGACATTTTCCCTCAGAAGATATAAAAACCCTCTACTCCCCCTAACCAGAGACTATCCTGTTGTGGAACTCTCCTTTTTAAAGAGGCACTTCTGCTCGCTAATAGTTGCCCTTTTTTGACGTGCTGTTTTTGACTTTCTTTTAAAAATTCTGTTACCTCTTGGTTTCTATAAGTCTGTCTTTCACACAAGGAGAGTGGGGCTTGGCTTCTCAGAGCAGTGCTTGGCAAGCACGGAGGCAGGAAACGCAGAAGGGAATGAGTCTGTCAGACTCATTTTCTTCTAGTTCAAATGTTTATTTCAGATTCGGGAGGAAGTGGAGTGGTTCCTTTCCATTTCCTCGTCTCTGGAACCTGCGGGTTGTATAAGGCTTAGAGAATGGCGTGGTACCACACTTCATACCAGTTCACAGATGGAGAAAGAGACTCTTCCCAGAACCGCCCCCCAAACTTTAACACAGCATAAGGCATCGCTGTGCAAGCCCTCTCGGGATGGATGGGCTTAGACTAGAACCTTGAGGAGGGGAACTGAGAGCAAAGCCGAGGTCTCAACAACATCCTGCACCTGGCCCCACGGGGCAAGGGCTGTGTCCCCTCTGACATTAGTCCCCAGCCCTGCCACGTGGCACACCTGAGGCCACTGCTCAGTAAAGGAGGTCTGATGTAATTTGGGAATGCCACAGCAGGCTCTGGTCCCAAGCCCACTTTCTAAGTTCCTTGGACTTACTCCTTTTGACACCAGGATGGAGTTTCAGCAGCAAAAAAAATACATATACCTGTTTTAGTAATGAGCTGATTTCAACCTTAAACATACTGACTTTTCCAATCCACACTCTGATCTCTCTCTTTTTTTAAAGAGAAAGAGACTTTAAAAAAAAAAAAAGTCAAGCTATTTATCTCACTAGCTCAGCTTTGCAACTTGCTTTATTGTCGATGCTATTGGCACAGGTCATTTTTAACACTAAATCCAGACCATCAGAAACCAAACTAGAAAATCTTGTGGTAAGTTCACTACTAAATTCTAACAGATGTGCCTGACTCAAACTGTAGGCATCAAGACTGAAACGTAATGTTAGGTACAAATTACTTACTGAGAATATTTATAGATAGAAAACTTCTTCAGCAAAGGAGATACCCTATGACATTTAACACAGATTATCCTACAATTTAGCAATTGATGAAGAAGTCAAACATTGTAAGTGCATTAATTATCGTTTGTTTAGGAAAGCTTCCAGGATGGAGTGCTAATCACATTGGTTTTGTCAGAGTTTTAAGAGATAAAAATCTGACTCATTATCTCTACTTATAGTTTACATTTTTATAGTTGTAATATTGCTTGAAAGCTACTGATCAAAAAAGATTTGTGTGCACAAAATATATATCCTCAAGTACACAATATTTATCTTACACAAATATTTAAGCTTACATGCCTATTAGTACAAACTAGTTTTTGTATCTACCATGTTCAGGATGAACTCCTAAAACTACTTACCCCTTCCATATGTCAGAATTCCCTGCTGATATTCATTTATTATGATATATGTGAGTCAACAGTACATCAGAAACATATTACATTAGATACAATCACAATATTCACCTTAGAAGCCACACGTAGTCAAAATATAAATTACACTGCCATCGGATTTTTTTTTACTCCTCCCTATTAGTCACTAATTACATATGATATACTACTTCTAAGCACAGTAAGATAACTAGTCTTTTTACTCAGGAAAAAGGGAAGAATAAGGCAAGAAGAAAAAGAAAAATAAAAAAACATTATAAAGGTCATAGTAAGACAAACATTTCTTCTCCGAGGTATTTTCACTTAAGTACACTGTAAGCAAGCTATGCCAAGTCATGTACTTTTCACACACAAAATTATATTGTATCAAATTTAAATTTGTTACAACTGCCATGTACATTAAACGAGTGATAACGAAAATGTAACTCAATATCTGATCTAGTGAAACAGCAACCAACATTAGCTCTCAGCCACAGGAAGACAATCTCCAATGCCATTACTGGTGTCAGCTAAACCTCAGCCAGTTTGTCTTCTCCAGCCATTTTAAAAGAAATATGTGACTATCTTCATTAGGAACCTTGAAAAGAGTCTCTGTGATGAGGCAAGTTTGTTGCTCATCTTCGGTGCCCTGCATTTGCTGTACTTAAAATAGACACTGTACCAATGTCCTTTCTATTACCCTAAGGGGAAAAAAAAAATCACATACACACCAGCCCTTTTTCTTTCAGCTCACAGAGAAGCAACTCAATCCAACCAGTGTTGAAACCTGAGTAGGTCACTGTACACCACGATAAAATTCCCTAATCCCTGAGCCAAATCTCCCTAAGGGGGGCCTCCTCCTGACCCTCCACTTCCCAGGCTGACTTTCCCATTTGCTCTCTCCTCTTTCCCCCTTTCATTTCCCCTACCTTCAAGCCTTGATATGTGATCCCAAGTAGGGGCTCAGGTTTCCGTTTTTACAGCTTAGGCCACGCTAGCTGTATACATTCCTTTCTTTCTGCCGGGCAGTGATTACTTACCAGGGCTTAGTTTACACTGGTCCAGATGAAAGCCGTTCAGATGAAGGCAAACACAGCCAGGCAGCTCCAGCAGCACCGATACGAAGCTGCACAAGGCCACATTGTGTTCTCGGTGACATTTTGGTGCACACATTTTTATACAGGGCAACCAACTTGTTATGTTACTCCATACTTCATGTTCAGGGAGATGGAGGGGTAATAATGTCATGAGGTTTGGGGAGGGGTTTTGCTGATGTGGTTATTAATATTAAAAGCAGAAAAATATTAATGAGTTCAAAATAACCCTTCCACGATTTGATTTTGAGAAGCCACTTTTTAAATGAGGACCCTTTGGCACTATAATATTAGAGGAATGCCCACTAAGCAATTCCACTAGACTTGCTGGCATGGGGTACATGAATATCATGGGAAATTTCAATCAGGGGTCTCTTACATTGTTCCGATAGGAGAGAGAAGACTAATCCTTATGCAATTGAATTATTCGCTGCGTAAAACTTATTTAATGCTACTCTGGGCTGAAATGATGGGGCTTAAAACTTCCAATAGTAGGTGGTGATTTTGGAAGAAAAATAACATTTTAAAAAGAGGAAATTCTGTGCACCAAGGTTAATTCCATACTTAGTCCTGCAGCATCGGCTAAAATTGTGTAATTTTTCCCCTTCACACAATGTTGTTTTTGTTTCTTCCTCACCAGTTCAGACAAACATCTGTTATACTGTAGAAGGACAACTATCTCCCAAACCACGGAGTGCTCCTGCAGCCAAAGTCAACAACGTGAGCCCCAAGCATTGAGCACAGTCAGCCTTTATATCCAGCAGGGATAACATTTCACATGTTTTGATTAAAATTAGCTAATTTGTAATTCTAGAACCTATGAAACTTAAAAGCTGCCATCCATATAGATCACATTAGGCAGCATGTTAAAGGGCCAAAGCACACCATGATTTCCTTGTGGCCTTCACCTCTCTCCTCTTCCCCCACCCTCAATCTAAAATGAAATGGGAAAGTCATCTGGAAATGCAGGACAGGAGGGAAGGAAAAGTGAGGAAGATTGGTTATTATAGACTGGTTGAATCCCACCCCCATTGAAAGACAACAACTTCTGGTCTTTTTAAAAAGAAAAGATACTATCCTTGGAATCAATAGTGGTTTCCTTCACAAGAAAGGGCATTGATTCCCAAGGCAAATCTTTCTTAACTCTGCATTGGATGGATGGTGCACCGCATACTTCCAGGCACTAAGTTCCTCACCCAGAAATAAAAGCCCTGATTCCAAAACTTAGATTGCTACTGGCATTTTGGGTAGGAAGGTAAAGCTAAATCCTAAGTCTCCCTCGAAGCTGGGGCTTCACACAGGCACTCTCATAGAATATGCTTGTCCTACTGAAGAAAACGTCAAAGTGCCATAAATTTGACTTAGTTGCACACCATTTTCAAAATTTGCCTTTTAAATACAAACTCAACCCAAACTGCCCGAGTCACATGGCAGTATTAAGGATTCTACGCAGGAGATGGGGATGCAAATCTGCTGCCTTTTTTTGTTAACTTACAAAAAGAAAAATTGATAAATGAAATAATTTTTTTAATCAAGACAGACTCATGAAATCAACACAGAATAAAACCCCTGCCTAAGCAAACGCCACAACTTCAAGGAAAATAGGAGGGTGGGGGGTGAGGATGGGGTCCGGAGCCGACTGGTGTTCTTGTGCAATCACGCTAAGGCGAACAGCTGGAGCGCCAGGCTGCTGCGCTCGCCACCTCTGGAGCACCGCTGGCCTGGCAGGGAGCCCGGCCTCACCGAGAGGACTCCGGGCTGGCCTTGCTGAACAATGGGCAGGCGCCCAGCGAAGGCCGCCCCTCGGACAGCTCTCTTTCAGCGGGGCTTCGCCGGGGTCTGCTCAGCTGGGAAGTGAGACCGGCAGACCCGGAGGCGGAGGCGGCAGAGCAAGAGGAGCCAGCGGGGGCGGGCGAGGCGAGCGGGCGGTCAGGACAGTGCCCAGACCCGCGCCTCGCCAGGCACTGACAGCCTCTTTAGACCGGCGCAGCTGACTACCGGGGGGCGGGGGGAACCAGGATCCAGGAGCAGAGGGATGAACTGGGAAGAGGGCTTGAATCGAGCCCTCCCCGGGGTGCCTCGACCGAGTGGCTCCTAACTTTGGAGGGATCCAAAGGACGATTCTCCACGAAGAAGGAAAAAAACTACACCGCCCGCTGGGAAACCTCTTCGCCGCCTCAGCCCCCGGTGCCCTCCCCCTGGAACGCGCCTGTGCCAACCTGGGGTTTGTAAGGTTAAACAGTATGTGGTCTTCCCCCAGAAACAAATCTGAGGCTGGCAAATTTCGGGGATGCGGACCTCGAGTTGGCCTCTGCCCTACACCGGGCGGAGGAGCCGAGACGCTCTGGGCATCCTACCAGAAACCGACACGCGCGCCCCGGTACCCCCCAATCCATACCACGGCCCTAAAGGAGCCGGCGCAAGAAAGAGCTCCGTCTCCCTGCCCTGAGGTCCAAAAATACCTTCATTTCCTCGTTGATCTCCCTTTTCACTGGGTGAGCCGGTTTCCTGCTCCTTTTATTTTCCGGAGGTCTCCCTTCTTTCTCCATTTCTGCCATGTTTTTGTGTCTGGGTTCTGAGGAGATGAAATGGCTGCTGCCGCCGCCAGCGGTGGCGGTGGCGGTGGCGGTGGCGGTGGCGGTGGCGGAGGTGGTGCTGATGGTGGCGAAGCTGGCGGAGGTAGCGGTGCCGGCGGGGCCGGGGCTGGGAGGGGGAGGGAAGGCGGGCGCCGGAGAAGCGGGGTCTCTTCTAGCCGCGGAGAACGTCAGTGGCTGTCAGAGGGAAGCGGAGCTCGGGGAGTCTCCGGGATACCGCGGCCGCCGCTCCTGCTCCTGCTCCTGCTCCTGCCGCCGCCGCCGCCGCCGCCGCCGCCAACGCCGCCGCTGCTGCCGCTGCCCCTGCCGCTGCCCCTGCCGCCGCCGCTCCCGCCGCCAGCGCCGCCGGGCCGCATCCTCGGTGCCCCGCGGAGTCGTCAGCCATCTTCCGTCGCTCCGTCCGTCGGCATGGGCGAGCGGGACGAGGGCCGGGCGCCGAGAGAGCTGCGCGGGGCGTGCGCGCGGGGCCGTGTGTGTGAGCCCGGGAGAGCGCGCCAGCCCGGGCGCCCAGCGCCTCCCGCTAGCCGAGCCGGGGGCGGGCCGGGGGCCGGCGCGGGAGGAGGGGCGGGGAGGGCGCCGCGGCCGGGAGGGGGCCGGGGGAGGAGGGAAGGTGGGGGGCTAGGACAGCCCCCCGGCTCCCGAGCGGGCGTGGCTTCTACCGTCACCGAGCACGCGGATGCTGCGCGGCTCCGGGGGCTGCCCGCGGCCGCCTGTTCCTCCGCGGCGGACACGGTCCGGACGCGGCGCCCCGCGCGGCCGCCCCCTCTCAGCGACACCGCCCGTCCGGCGGGACCCGCTCCAACCCCAGCCCTTCTCCTTAGCTGCTGGACGTGGGCGCGGGGGGCGGGGGGGATTGGAGTTGCGTTTTGAGCCGGTCCTGGAAGCTGCTGAGGAAAAATGAATGAGGATGAAGGGAGACGGTTGTGCGGTGGTTGGGCGCGGGGACCTGGGGTCGTGGCGCAAGAGGGCCCGCTCACCCCCGGGGAACGCAGGCTGAGCTCCCCGCCTCTGGGTTGCAGCGCCGGGGTCTCGGGGGCAGGAAACCACAGCCCTGACACCACCACCACCACCCACCAGCTGCCGGGATAGAGTGTCCCCTTCGGGGGCCACCGCAGAAGTGCTTAGAGGCTGGAAGCTCCTTGGAGAGGTCCCCGCGCCGTGCCGGGCCCTCCCCCAACGTGGCGCGGCCTCAGACTGCGCTTGCAAGGAAGCTTTGGCCTCTCAAAGAACCACTTAGAAGTAGGACATCTCGGCCTTCAGCCCCCGACCTTTCTTTCTCTTCTTGTATTTTTTTCTTTCTCTCTCCTCTCCTTTTCTCTCTCTCTCTCTGGCTCTCTCTCGCTACTACAGAGTAACAGCTTTACCGGTGACCCCCGCAAGCACTATTAACCGGGTGCCTGGGTTTAATCCCAAAGGCTGGGCTGAGTGGGTGCTGCTGAGAACGCAAGGTCTCGCGTGGGATCCCGCTCCCCAGGAGCCCCGACACCCTTGCCACGCCCGGGCGGGATCCTCCCCTCGCCGCCCACCTTCTCCCCACGACTTGGCAGCTTGCGCCTGCCTTCCCGGGAGCCCTGCTCGCTCGCTGGACACCCCTACGTCCCCTTTGGCCCGCTCCATCCACGCCTGGGGCTAAGGTCGGATTGTGTCTGTGGCTTTCCCTGGGTGGAGGCATTGACGGGAACTGTTAATGAGGTTCCCGTGAGACGTGGCTCCAAACGCTCCTACACGTTGCAAAGGACACATTGACGTTCCCGGCTTCGCTTTCCCGCGCCGCGACACTTCGTAATTACCTGACACAATGCGATATGGGGGTGTCCATTGTTCCACCGCGTGTTATCGTGGAGTGTTCGTTATGACAGTGGTGGAACTTAAAATTACACAATTTTCTAAAGTACTTAAAAGACGGAATGAATTCAGTGTGGGGAATATGAATAAGCTTTCCATTACAATCGCAGTTTGGCCTGTCAGACGAGGCTCATTCTGGGCATTACGCTGCCTGATTTGCATTTTGGCATTGTTTTGTTTCTTAAATGTCAAGTTAGAAATATCTGGGTGGGTACCCGGGAGGGCTGAGCCCCTCCACCTTGCCTATTTTGCACTGTAGCATCATTTGTTTTGTACACGCCAATTTCCAAGTATCTGGGAGTGTACCCGAGAGGACGGAGCACCCCCCTCCCCTTTTCACCTCTTGCTTGTCCAGGGGAGCGAAAGGAACCCTAACCCTGCCCTGCGTGGCTCCCTAGATCCGGGGGGGGGGGGGGCAGGAGGCCGGAGAAAGCCAGGCTCCATCAGAAACATTTGCGCCTCGGAAAAGTTAAAATTCCTGGGACGCTTAACAGGGACGCTGAAGAGTCGAGAGAGAAAGACTGATGAGATTTTAGGGAGCGCTTTGCGGTACAGGCGTCTCTGCTGAGCTTTCCCCGGGAGCCTCTGAGAGCGTCCCCCAGGATGTGAGACCCAAGGTCTGGCCGAGTCTCACAGACCGCAGCAGACACGGCGGACCTGCGACCCAGGCAGCAGTGGTGCGGAGGGGAGCCCAAACCTGTGGGCACTAACCTTCTCCCCAGTCCTGGAAGGATAACACAGCATTCACGAGTGCTGGAGTGTGGGTGTATTTTGCGGCGGGAAATACCTCCCTAATGCTGTTGCTGGGAGGAGGAGAGGAAGAGACTTTGGGGGTTTTAAATCTCAATTTCATCCAAAACATCTGATAAATAATATGTGGGCTGGAGTTGTTTTTTCTGTTTTGTCCTCTTGGTCTTTAATGAGGAAAATAGTGAGAAGATTTTTTTTTGGATTTTTGAATATTCTAAAACTGTGGAAACATATGTTGTGAACTGTGTACAAAAAGAAGCGTTTTGTCTTTTAGAGACATATGTAAGTCCCCTCTGTTTCCTTTGGTGCCAGAACCATTACAATTGATTTACTATTATGCAACTGATATCAAATAATAAGTTATTCACCCCAGGTCCTGAGATACAGTAAGAATAAAATAAACTGAAAAAGTAAACTTCAGGCCAGAGTTATATTTAGTTATATTTCTCCTTTAAAGAAAATGCCCTACGCTGTGATCATGCAGGCATTAATAAAAATAATATTAAACAGCCATCTGTTTCTTCACAAGCACGAGTCCTCCAGAAAACTGAGGTGGGAACCATGGTATTAGAACCCACAACACTCATTTGGGTGACAGATTTGAATCTCATTAAGTATAAGTGAGAAAGACTTTAAATGAACTTCAGAAGTAATGATCATTAAACCTTGTTAATGGCTCTGGGTGTAGGGTGTTTTTTTCTGTTTTTTGTTTTTGTTTTTTTTTAATTGAGACAGAATCTCGCTTTGTCACCCTGGGTAGAGCGCAGTGGCATCATAGCTCACAGCAACCTCAAACTCTTGGGCCCAAGCAATTCTCTTGCCTCAGCCTCCAAAGTAGCTAGGACTACAGGCACCTGCCACAAGGCTAGCTTTTGTTTTGTTTTGTTTTTTGTTTAGCAGGCCCTGTTCGGTTTTGAACCCACCAGCCCTTGAGCATGTGGCTGGCGCCCTAACCACTGAGCTATGGGCACCCAGACTGTTTTGTTTTTTGTTAAATGCACTATAGGTAAGCAAGTATGGGAAGAGTTATTGCTTTATGAATCTGGACATACCAGGAGTCAAGTAATGTTCCCTGGATAACTTCATAATCCATAAAAGTTTAACCCTATATGAATAGGAACAATACATGTTCATTATCTTCTGCTATAGTGACTAACCCTAATCACAAAGCTCGTGTGTGTACACTCTCGCTCCATAGACGCACACACACACACCCATATCCACGGCTCTAGATACACAATTAGTCCTCTATTTTCCACCAAAATAGGTCTAGGATTCATCTTTCATACATTCCTCAGGTACATTTTTGTGACATTTTTTACTTTTCAAAGCAGGTGTTAATGTTCTTTCCACTCTGATTCACCCACAAAACATGGAAAGAAAATGGGAAGACCCCAGGGTGATCAGCCTTAGGCCCTCAACCTCCAGATCTGTTTTGTTGTTATCTCCAAGAATACCTAACTCAAGAGACCCAGTCTTCATGCCTGGAAAGAAATGAATAAATATTAGTTAATTACTGAAAGACACATTTCACATGTTCTCACTCATACATGAGAGCTAAACATTAACAACAATTGATCTCATCCATGAAGGCAGAGAATAAGATGACAGTAACTAAAGGCTGGGAAGAATAGCAGAAAAGGGTACAAAAATATAGTTAGATGGTTACATAAAAGGATTTAAAATGATATAACAAACTTCGAAGGAAGTTTTCCTGGGCCAGGCGTGGTATGTAACACTTGTAAACTGGATATGGGTGACCTGGGAGGCAATGGATAGCCTGAGCTCAGAAGTTCAAGACCAGCCTGAGCAAGGAGACCCTATCTCTACTAAAAATAGAAAAACTAGCGGGGTGTTGTGGTGGGTCTCTATAGTCCTAGCTACCAGGGAGGCTGAGACAAGAGGATCGCTTGAGCCCAGGAGTTTGAGGTTGCTGTGAGCTAGGCTGACACCAAAGCACTGTAGCCTGGGTGACAGAGTGAGAGTCTGTCTCAAAAAAAAAAAAGAAGAATTTTCCTTGCATTGTTGTTCAAAATTAATGTTTATCTTAAACAAGCTCTGTAATCTAACCAAATACAGGGACTAAAATATGTAAAATAATTACTATGCTGAACACTTTATAGAGTTATCACATTTAATATTCACAAAACCCTATGAGGTCACTTCCACTATTATCCCTGTTTCACACATGAGAAACTAAACCATACACTAACAATTAAAGAAGATGCCATTTGTAATTGTATAAGAATTCAATGTAAGATGTAACTCAATTCTGAGTTAGGTGTTCTTGGGGATAAACAACAAAACAGATCTGGAGGTTGAGGGCCCAAGGCAGATCACCCTGGGGTCTTCCCCTCTACCCTCTGTGTTTTCTAGGTGAATCAGTGGTGGAGTAAACATCAAGACACAAGCTAGTAAGTATTGGGCTTTAAATCCACATTTTTCTGTCCAACTCTGGCTTTACAGTTCTTGACACTATGCTAACCTACTTTTTTTTTTTTTTTTTTTTTTTTAGAGACAGTCTCACGTTGTCACCCTCAGTAGAGTGCGATGGAATCACAGCTGACAGCAATCTCAAAATCTTGGGCGTAAACAATTCTCTTGCCTCAGCCTCCCAAGTAGCTGGGACTACAGTTACCTGCTACAACACCCAGCTATTTTATGTTGCAGGTGTTATTGTTGTTCAGCAGGCCCAGGCTGGGTTCGAACCCTCCAGCTTCAGTGTATGTGGCTGACACCTAACCGCTGTGCTACAGGAGCCGATCCTATGCTAACCTACTTTAATGAATTCCTTTAACAATCTGTATTTCATCTAATCTAAAGCCACATTTTAACATCTCCAAGATTATGATGCATCCTACATTCAGTTCCTACAATTTTAAGTGACTTTTTTTTTCTCAATAGTGTATAAAAATAAAGGTACATATTCCAATTAATCAGTGGCGTGGTACATTATCTTGGGTTATGCTGCAATAACTAATTATCAGAAAATCTCAGGAACTTAAAACAAAAAAAGGTATGTCCTCCTTGCTCAAAGTCAGCTAAAGATCTCTGTGACTCTCCAGAGCAACAATGCTCCATGTGATGGCTTGGTATTGCCCTTCCCTACCAGCATGTGTTCCACAGTCACTACTCTAGGAGAAGATAGAACCCTTGAGGATCTCACACCAGCAACTAAATACTCCAGCCCTGCAGTGACGAATGTTACTTTTCCCTCCAATCCATTGGCTAGAATGAGTCACATGGTTCTGTCCACCTGCTTGGGATGCTGGGGAGTTTGATCCTCCTAAGTCCCACACAGGAAAGGAGAACTGGATATGGGTGACCATTTAATGATAGTACCACAAAAGCTTCTTCAGTTCATTAAAATATGGTCATTAGGACCCCTTAATATAAATACTGAGAGCCTATTTTATTCAAAACCAATGAGCAGTGATTAGCCTGTGTTTTGTTAATAGTCCACCTAAGATAAACTTTCAAAATTCATGTTCATGCTTAATTGCAAAGAACAAAATTCTAAAATCAATTTCAAAAAGAACTTTATGAAACAGCATAATAAGCAGGGGTCTATAGATGAGCTTCCAGGACTCTAGAACCTGCTAAAGTTATATATAAAACTTTCAGTACATTTTTTTCTGGAGAATGAATATCTATCTGTCATCACATTCACATTTGGGGTTCATGATTTATTCATTTGTGTATTCAACAAATATGTATTGAGGGCCCAGGCACTGTTCCAGGTGCTTAGAATCCAGCAAAAAAACATGACAGGCAAGTCCCCAAACCTCACAAAATTTGCAGTCTGGAAAGGGGACAATAGAGAAGCAAGCAAGTAATAAAGAAGAGAATTTAAATTCAGATAGATGGCATAAAAGGACAATGTGATAGCGGTAGGTATAGGGATGGGGGTCTGCTTTAGCTAAAGTAATTATGAAAGATTTCTTTGAGGAGAATGTGCCCTGAAACAGGAAATATGAGAAGGAGCTATCCATGTAGAGATCTTGAAATCCTGGAGAAAAGTGTTCTGGTTAGAATTTTAAAGAACCTGAGGAATGAATTTGCTCAGCATGTTTGAGAGATGGAAAGGTATCTAGAGTGTAGAGACTGAGTTGGAGAATGGTAGGGAAAGAAGCAGTGCAGAGGCTGATTGTCAGGAGTGTGGACGCCATGGTAAGGGATCATGTGGACAAGTGCCCAGTGGAAGACACCCTCCTTTGCACCAGAAGGCCAAAGTTTCTTTCTGACTGCACCATTTCTATCTGTGAGTCATCTGGCCACCATTAGCTCTGCCATTAAACACCACCTTAATCCAGCTGGGCATACCTCTGCATGGGGTCCTGTCCCCTCCTTGCTATTCCAAAAATGTCCTCATCCCCTTTGCCATGCAAAATAAAGACCACAACCTTCACAGAAGACTGGGAGCTTTCCCTCAGTCATAGGAGTATATGACTGAGGAGTATATGAAGCTTTCCCTCAGTCATAGGAGTATATGACTGAGGAGTATATGAAGCTACTTTCCAGCTAGTAGCTTCAGACAGACTCAAGGTTCTTCACAGGAGACTGAAAGGTTTCATCCTTTATAATAAGGCCCTGGCCAAGTCATTTTGCCTTAGTCTTCATTTCTCTATTTGTGAAATGAGAATAGTAATTTGTATTTTGGAATGGTGTTGTGATGACCACATAATGTCTATTCGAGTGAATTAAAAATAAAACAGCACTAATGTCTATGTACAAATGTGCATTATTTACTCTTCTGAGAATCATTATTGTTTTCTTATTGCCTTAGGGGTTTGGGGATAGCTAGAGTGCCATGGTGTCAGCCTAGCTCACAGCAATCTCAAACTCCTGGGTTCAAGTGATTCTCCTACCTCAGACTTCCAAGCTGCTGGGACTATAGCCACTTGCCACAACGCCCCCCTAATTTTTCTATTTTTAGTAGACACTCTTGCTATTGTTCTTGCTCAAGCTGTTCTTGAAGTCCTGAGCTCAAGTGATTCCTCCACCTTGGCCTGCCAGAGTGCTAGGATTACAGGCGTGGGCCACTGCACCTGGCCTGCCTTAGGTTTGTATGTATGTACTAACACAGATGTGTACCAGTTTAAGGAAACCTGACACATGGGGGGTCATTGCCTAGATAATAAAAATGTTCTTCATTTTCAAATTAATGTGCAATAGGGTACCTCTTAATGGTAATTTGCCAAAATGTGATCATTTCAGTTTATGAAAATGGCATTTTCATATATACTTCCAAGAACATTCCAGTTCTACCCACAGAGGCGAGCATACCAGTACCTATAAATATAAAGAAAAAGTCATTGTAAGTTATAATTTTTAATTCTGATCTGTAAAAGCAGAAATTAAAGTCCAGTATTTATTCACTCTAGACATCTCTAAGCTCAAAAAGTCTGTGAATCTCAACTATCAGTTCACATGTCTGAATATGTGATGTAACAGATTCATGTGTATTAAGCAGGTGGAAATAAATGACGACCACCAAATGAGAACAAAGGCTATTTATTTGGAGCAAGGGAGTCAGCCACCATCACTTGAGTTTGGCAGAGACTAAAAGACAGGCATGGGAGTGGGAAAGCTTCATAGTGGAAAAAAACAAAGAAAGGCTTCAGGTGCTGTCTGCTTGGAGGTTATTGGCCTGGAGAACATGGAGGAGGACTAACCGAAAGGCCAGCCAACTAGAAGCAGGGCATCCCGAGAAGCTGGTATGGGAAGCATCTTTGGCTTTCTCTGCTTGGCCCTGAGTTGGAAGGGAAGGAGTTGGTAAGGGACTGGGAAGCAGGCAGGCATTAACCTAATCATTCGGATTGCGGCCGGAGATGGTGGTTTCCCTTCTCTGGCTTCTTGCTACAGAGGTTGTGGATCAAAGTTCTGTTGTTAATACTATGGCCATTTGTATAGTCAGTCTTTCAAGTCATTAACTAGAAAATAATTTAAGCCAAGCAACTAAGGAGAAACTAAATTAAGGTGTAAGACAGCTTCCATTTGTAGTGAGATGATCTTCTGATATATTAGAAAGTGTTTTGTTTTGTTTGTACCCACTAATTTCCTTCTATCCCACGCACTCATTCATTCATATTGGATCTTGGCATCTATTGCTCCAGGGTAAGGATGTCACAAGAGAAATTTACCAAAACAACATAAGTTGCCCATGATTCTGAGTTTTTAAATGGATTCGTGACATTCAAGACAGGAATAATAGTTTAAGAAAGACTTTTTTCCCCTCTGGGTTTGAAAGGCCTAGATTTTGACTATCAAGACCCAACGACGTGAATGATTTAGATTGTAAAATTTATGCCATAAATAGTAGACTTAGAAAAAGAAACGATAAAACCAAGGGAATTTTTCCCAATCCATAAAGAGGTCATGATACTGTGGGGTTGGGAGAAAGAAGGAGCAAAGGAGCTTGGACTTTGCAAGGAGGCTTACTATAGATTCCCAACTTGGTTTCAGTGCCTGAGGGTGTGGGGATGGAAACACTGAAGTAGGTTTGAGGACACAGGAGGCATGAGACAGAGAGCAGAGGTGACCTGCACCTCCCTTCTGAGATGAAGCTGAGAACAGCATCAAGCCTTACGCAATAGACCAGCCCAGCGAGGTGCAGGCAGGCGCAGTGGTGTAGCCATGGTGATATGAGGGTGCCTGGGCAGAAGGTCTTAGGGCGGCCATGAGTACTCTCCGCCTGCTGTATGTGTGTGTTTCGTGTGTGGCTGTGAGTAGAACACATGTGCCTCTGACAGACTATACAAGTAGACAAGCACCCAAAACACTTTATCTGAGACTCCAGAAGGACTTCTGCCTCAGAGGATGCCAGCTGGAGAAATGACTGCAGCTGTGGAGTCAACACCCTCTGCCCTGCCACCCCCATGGAGATGCCAGCCTGGTGAGAAAACCATGGGGGTGGGCACAAGAGAAGTCTGTGATTCTTCACAACTGAGATTATCTGGAGATTTCATTTATGCCTCCTAGCATAACAGAGATTGAGTTCAGTTATAAAGAAATAAAGAAACTTACATATAGCAAATACATAAGGCTTTTTCATTGATACTTACAATTCATATGTATATGTATTTACCCTAGGAATCAAATTTGCTTTTTTTTTTTCCTTGACAGAATCTCACTTTGTGACGTGGGCAAGAGTGCAGTGGTGTCAATATAGCTCACCGCAACCTCAAACTTCTGGGCTCAAATGATTCTTCAGCCTCAGCCTCCAAAGTAGCTGGGACTACAGGTGCTCACCACTGCACCTGGCTAATATTTCTTTTTTTTTTTTTTTTTTTATTTCCCAGGCTGATCTCAAACTCCTGCCCTGAAGCAATCCCCCCACCTCGGTTTCCCAGAGTGCTAGGATTACAGGTGTAAACTATCGTGCCCGGTGTCAATTTTGCTTTCAAGCATTTTAAAAAGTTGCGTTTTCTGACTCTGTAAGTAAATTTGAGGCATTATTTGCCCGATTATTCAATATATGAATAGTATTACCCAAACAAAAATAGTTCCCTTGGGATTATAGCACCAAAGAAATATTACAATAATGCCTCCTGAAACACAGAACAGTTTTGGCAATTAATCAAAATTCTGGTAAATATAAAACTTAACTTAGTATCTGAGCTATTTTGAGTTGCTATTGCCTTTCTAAATAATATCTACTGATGAAACCAGAACTCTGATTTATGTAGATACTAGGGTAGATGAACAATAATACATTTCCTTTAGAAAATATCATATTTCTTTTAGATGAATAATCAAATGCCATTAAACCTCTGACAATCCTTTGTTAAGCTAAAACACCAATTATTGGGTATTGAATTCTTTCCATGAGCCAAGTATTTGGCACACATTAGGTCATTTATTTCTCACAATCATCTTTGAGAGTGTTGTTGTCCCAACTTAACAGCTGCAGAAAGTGGGGCTGAGCACAAGATCACACCAAGATCATGGTCTGCATGGCCCATGCAGGATGAAAGTCCGCAGTCTGCTGACTCCCACACAGGTGGACTACGCTTTACCTGTACTCCGCTGCGGCTCCCCTCTGCTCAGCCCTTTAATCACTATTTTTTGGCAGGGGGGAAATAGAGCTTGCAGAGATGGCGAGTTATTTTAATTTCTTCTTTATTCTAATTTACATACAGCTGTTATGAAAATTAAAAGAACCATAACAAAATACTCAGCCTTTCAAAAGTAACATACTACACTGTAATATTCTTAAACCCAACACAGAATTCAGTAAATGGTTACAGAGGATTGATATCTATGTTTTGACCTACCTCCTTTGAGAAACATTATGTGCAGTAAAAAACATTTTTCTATCACAGAAAATTTGTCTCCAACGTGCTATTGGGCCATAAGCTGTCTCTTTATTACATCCCAGAGGGAGGAAGTTGAGTGGAAAAGATTCTGCAGTTTAACTGTGAGAGGACATTATACATTTCAGTGGAAGAAAAAAAAATCCATCAAAAGCTAAGTAGATAAGTTAAAGATTTCATAATAAGTCTTGCAATATAGGTTGTACATTGGTTGGTTGGCTTTTAAATTTCATTAAAGCTGCTTAATCTGTATACCAGATGCTGAAGAAGGACTCCTGCTTTAACCAGTTCTACCCTTTCCACTTGCTGCTGCTCTCTTTTTAGGATCCTAGAGGTGGAGGAGAGTTGGTAGAACAGAAAGAAGAGAGAGACTACAGGTACTGTGACCGGAAGCTGTGCCCCCCAAAATAGTCTCAGGATGAAAAGCGTGGGAAGGTGCTGAAATCCTAAACTGCAAAACAAAAGAAAACAAAACCCTAGCCTGGGAGAAATGAAGTACAACACTGAACACAGATTATGCCCTCGGGAGCTCTTCACATGTGGTAAGCAATAGAATTTTGTGGCCTAAACACATGGACAATTACACTGAATTTAGTAACAACAAAAGCTTCTATTTATCCAATGCACCAAAGACTACACTTAATACTTTCTAGGGATTATTTTATTCAGTCCTCACAAGAAACCTATGACACCATTATTGGTTTGGGTTCCATTTTACAGATGAGGAAACAAAGAGTTAAAGAGATCAAGCATCTGCTGTGAGCTGTGACGCCATGGCACTCGACCCCAGGTGACAGCTTGAGACTCTGTCTCAAAAAAAAAGAAAAGAAAAAGAGATCAAGCATCAGCCAAAGGATACACACGTAGGTAAGTGGCCCAGCAATTTGACCCTGGATTCTAGAACTCTCTCTGCTCTCAATACTGATGGTACTAGTCATGGTTCTTGCTTGCAAGCAGGAATAATAAACTCTGTCGAAAGAAAAGTAGCATTAGAAGAAGGAGGACCGGAGCTCATACATCCCAGGAGGCTGGGAGAGCAGGCTGAGAGGAACAAGGAGGAACCCTGGGGTGCAGAAGCCCAGGCCACGGGAAGAGTCCATTCCAGGTGTGGCCACCTCTGCCTCTGTGGCCCCCAGGCTCTTAGAAACCACCACTAAATACCACGCTCTCCCACAAACAGCCCAAGATGCTCTTCTTTTGTGTCTGGGGAACACAGATAAAGGAGGAGAGTTCATAGCCAGGCATCAGGGCCCCTGCTCCATATGCCTAGGTGCGAGGAGAGCAAGATTCAAACTGTCTAGTTTCCAGAGCAGAAGGCAAGGTCCTATATCCCAAGACCACACTTAACGAGAAATTCCCCCTAAGGCAAAGACCCCCAAGGAGTGTTGCAATGTTTTCCGAGGACTACTCACTGTAGTGATTTTGTATCAAATCATTGCATTAGGAAAGTAAATATAGGTCTGTAAAATAATTTTTGAAAGCTCAGGCAAAAGTTAAGTTGTGCAAATATTAAATATTGCAGATTAGAACCTGACTTACCTAGAAATTCATTCTAATAGATGGATTTATAGGTCTCAAAATGCAAACTTTAAAAGACAAATTTAGTAACTCATACTAAATGTCAATTAATTAGAATGGTCAGAAGAAATTAGAAATAGCTTAAATTTCTAACGAGCTATGAGTAAGACTTTAAAATGACTGTGCTTGTAGTCCCATCTACTCAGGAGGCTGAGGTGAGAGGATTGCTCCAGCCCAGGAGTTTGAGCCTATGAAGAGCTATGATTTGACCACTGCACTCCAGCCTGAGATAGAGCCAGACCTTATCTCTAAAAAAATCAGTAAATATGGGTGGCGCCTGTTGCTCAAAGGAGTAGGGTGCTGGCCTCATATGCCAGAGGTGATGAGTTGAAACCCAGCCCCAGCCAAAAACTGCAAAAAAAAAAAATCACCTACAAAGTTTTTCTGTTTTTTTTTTTTTTTTTTTTTCTTTTTTTAGACAGTCTCACTATTTCACTCTCAGTAGAGTTCCCTGGTGTCATAGTTCACAGCAACCTCAAATTCTTGGGCTCAAGCGATTTTCTTGCCTCAGTCCCCCCCCAAGTAGCTGGGACTACAGGCACCCACCACAATGATAAGACTAAATAAGAAAGACTAAATAAGTTTCTTAGAGAAAAAGCTAAGACGTCATGAAGTCAGGATTTGAATCCAGGCCATCTGATCTTAACCCTAGGATTTTAACTACTACTCTATAGTTTTAACAGGTCAGAATCCAGAAGGCATTACAAATAATAATAATAATAATAACAGTGGCAATTTTACAATAATAAATAGAACCTGAGGAAAAGAAGTAGTTAAGATAAAAGACTATTTTGAGATTCTAATCAATAAGGATGATTTTCTCATTAGCTTTCATAGCCATAAGAGAGTACATTGTAGAAATTCACAGAAGGATGTGGGTTCATTTATTTTTAGAATCTCCCTCCCCCCGACATATTAACACTGTATCTATATATCTACCTTTGCTACTTTTTTCTACTGGCTTACATTAAAAGGGAAACCTTATATTTTGATAAGTACGAGTAACCTATAAAATAAGTATAAAATGTCTCTTGGGGGCTGCAGTGGCAGTCATAGTAAATTAACATTAAAACAATGAAGTCCAGGGATAGTCGCGAAGGCTCGGGCCTATAATCCTAGCATTCTGGGAGACCAAGGCAGGATGATAGCTTGAGGCCAGGAGTTCAAAACCAGCCTGAACAAAGGTGAGACCTATCGCTAGAAAAAAATAGAAAAATTAGCCAGGCACGGTGGCATGCATCTGTAGTCTCAGTTACACAGACAGTTGAGGCAGGAGAATCACTTGAGCCCAAGAGTTTAACGTTGCAATGAGCTGTAATGAGGCCACTAAACCCCAGCCTGGGTAAAAGAGCAAGACCTTGTCTCTAACAAATAAACAAATAAAAAAACAACAACAACATGAAAACTAATAAAACCATTAGATTAAAGCCCTAAGGGTCATGCAAATAGTCCTGTATAGAAAGAGAAAGCCTAAAAGCATGATTGTAAACTATTGAGAATCAAGGTACAAATGGCTGGGAACGGTGGCTCACACCTGTAATCCCAGCACTCTGGGACGCCCAGGTCTCTAGTAGACAGCTTGAGCTCAGGAGTTAGAGACCAGCCCCAGCAAGAACAGAAACCTCCATCTCCACTAAAGACAGAAAACTAGCGAGGGCACCTGTAGTCCTAGCTACTTGGGAGGCTGAGGCAAGAGGATCACTTTAGCACAGGAGTTTGAGGTTGCTGTGAGCTATGATGATGCATAGGGAGTTCAAAAATGGCTTGTCTGTGAGTATGGTAAGACCTGAAGCTGCATGAATCTGGTCAACTTCAGTCTTTGGAAGTCCTCTGGATGGAGAGCTTGCTTCTCAACTATCCCATGCACTCTCTTCTCTGCCTTAAAAATATTTCCAAAGGATTTGTTTGTACCATTTGTATCTTGATTTTCATATTTTATTTGTTTATTTATTATTTATTTATTGAGACAGAGTCTCTTTCTGTCCTCCTGGGTAAAGTACTATGGCATCATAGCTCACAGTAACCTCAAACTTGTTGGGCTCAAGTGATCCTCTTGTCTCAGCCTCCCAAGTAGCTGGGACTATAGGCGCCCACCACAACACCCAGCTGTTTTTAGAGATGGGGTCTCGCTCATGTTAAAACTGGTCTTGAACTCCTTAGCTCAAGGAATCCACCTGCCTCAGCCTCCTAGAGTGCTAGGATTACAGGCCACCATGACTTTTCTAAGACATTTTTTAGACAATTTGAATATTAAATATGAGTACATAGGATTCATGCTTCTCCATTCTTGTGATGCTTTACTAAGAATAATGTGTTCCACTTCCATCCAGGTTAATACAAAGGCTGTAAAGTTCCATTTTTTTTAATGGCTGAATAGTATTCCATGGTGTACATATACCACAGCTTGTTAATCCATTACTGGGTTGGTGGGCATTTAAGCTGTTTCCACATTTTGGTGATTGTAAATTGAGCTGCAATAAATAGTCTAGTGCAAGTGTTCTTATGATAAAAGGATTTTTTTCCTTCTAGGTAGATGCCCAGCAATGGGATTGCAGGATCAAATGGGAGGTTTAGCTTGAGTTCTTTGAGGGTTCTCCATACTTCCTTCCAAAAAGGTTGTATTAGTTTGCAGTCCCACCAGCAGTATAAAAGTTACCACATCCACGCCAGCATCTGCAGTTTTGAGATTTTGTGATGTGGATCATTCTCGCTGGGGTTACATGGTATCTCAGGGTGGTTTTGATTTGCATTTCTCTAATAAATAGGGATGATGAGCATTTTTTCATGTTTGTCAGCCCTTTGTCTGTCTTCTTTAGAGAAGGCTCTATTCATGTCTCTTGCCCATTAATATATGGGATTGTTGGCTTTTTTCATGTGGATAATTTGAATTCTCTATAGATCCTAGTTATCAAGCTTATGTCTGATTCAAAATATGCAAATATCCTGTGCTTCTTTTTTTAAAAGAAGTCTTTATTTTTTGTGAATTCTGCAATATTTACAGACAAAATAGGGCAGCACCTGTGGCTCAAAAGAGTAGGGCACTGGCCCCATATGCTGGAGGTGGTGGGTTCAAACCCAGCCCTGGCCAAAAACTGAAAAAAAAAAAAAAAAAAAAAAAAAAAAATATATATATATATATATATATATATATATATATATATATAATGACAGCTGAGATTTGTTCCAAAATGTTCCAGCATTGCTGGGAAGTGGAGTATAAAACGTTGATAATTACCCAAACTAGATAATAAGTAAATAGGGGCTCATTATCCTATTTTTTTTCTACATTTATGTGAAGTTTAAAAACTTCTATAATAAAAAGTAAAAAGAGGCTTGGCACCCATTGCACAGCAGTTATGGCACCAGCCACATACCCCGAGGCTGGTGGGTTCAATCCCAGCCCGGGCCTGCTAAACAACAATGACAATTACAACAAAAAAATAGGGGCTGTTGTGGTGGGCGCCTGTAGTCCCAGCTACTTGGGAGGCTGAGGCAGGAGAATCACTTAAGCTTAAGAGTTTGAGGTTGCTGTGACCTGTGACACCACCGCACTCTGCCAAGGGTGACATAGTGAGACTGTCTTCAAAAAAGAAAAAGAGAAAACACAATCCATTTTATAAATGTGCCACTAAGAGGCTACTGTAAAAGAAGTTTAATTCAAAAGATGTCTGCAATAGTGAAGTTCTAAGCCACATAACCGGGAACATTATTAAAACAATATCACCATAATACCCACAAGCAACACAGCATGCTTACTCTACATGGATAAATTGTGTGATTCATTCTAGAATTAAAAACAGCTGTAACTTAAAGGTGTAAGAAGCAAAAGCACTTTATAGTTACTTGTGTTCATTGATTTGAAATTAAGAGGCCCTTCTCTTGAATTGTAGATAATAATGAGGTTTCCTGTTATAAGCTTGCTATATGCCAGGTGCTGATCTAAGACTTTATATTTATCAACTCCTGCTAATCTTCAAATTACCCAGTGATATAGGTGTTATTGTTCCTCCCATTTTACAAATAAGAAAACTACAGTACTAAGAGGTTACATAATTTGCCCAATGTTGCACTATTGGTTAGTAGTAAGCTGGGATTCAAATACAGGGCGTCTGGCTCCTACATCTAATCCCTTAATCACCAAGCTCTGTCACTATCCAGGGGAAAGAGCATGTTTTGCAGAGTTATTCTTTGCTTAGACTTTGAGGACCCAGTTTCTTTTATTTTTAGAAAAATAAAGTAACTGTTATTCCCTCTAACATCAGCATAATCCCTTTATTTTGTCATGAACTTCAAATCTATTACTCCCAACACAGTCATAACAGCCCTGTAATGTTCAAATTTATTTATTATAGATGTTTATTTGTGGCATGATTTCAAAGGACAGAAAACATCAGAGTAAGCTCTTCTGGTTGATTTAAACCAGGACAAATCTGAGAAATAGCTCTTACACTGTAGTAGTTGACGACGACATCTCTCTTGTGTGAGTGTTGGCTTCTGGGTAATGACCTTACATGATTTGCCCTAACCACCTGATTTTCTCAAACAGTCTTCTGCAAATTCTTTGCAGCCCAGGAAGTTGTTATCACTGCTTCCATATTGCCAAAGTTAATAAAGGAGTGTTCTCTCTCTCTCTTTCTCTATCTCTCTCTCTCTCTCTTACACACACACATCCACGCCAGCACCTGCAGTTTGCATTTCCACATTGCTTTAATTGGAAATAAATAGTTTTTAAAAGCCCATTTACCTATGAACTGTATCACAACAGACTTTAAATATGGTAACTAAATTGGTAGCTATAGCTAGAAAGGAATTAGGGGGAGTCTACATGGGACTTCAATTGAACTCAACTGAATGGGTCATTGAACTTATGAATAGTACAGTTTGAATGAGTTTTTTTCATAAAATCTCTGGAAAATGATTTCTTATAATTAACTGACCAGATTGATTTGTTTGTTCACCCATACAGACATCCATCCTTGAACGACATATTTTCCAATTTTAGAGGAAAACCATGTTTTTAAGACAGAGAAAATAAATTTCTTGCAATTTAGGAGGTTATATTCATTGCTATAGGGCAACAGTTACTGATAAGATGCCTTGACAGCTCTACAATTTGAAGCTAGCTGAACTTGTAGAGATGGAGACATTCTCTATTTTGTGCTTCTTGATCTTCTCATCATAAATAAAATACAATTCAAATAACTTCTGGATTTGAGTGTGATGTGGAGGAGAGCTGGGAATGGTGAACAAAGACATAGTCCATTAATTAATTATTCGTTCAACTGACCAACCAATATTTATGTGGTGCCTATTCTTCAGCAGATATGGTATTGAGTGCTGGGGATGCAGAGGCAAACAAAATGATTAAAGAAGCATGATACAGCCCGGAATCTTCCTTGTGGGCTTCAAGTTTCTTTCTTTCTTTCTTTTTTTTTTTTTGTGGACTTCAAGTTTCAACCTCTGCTAATGCCAAGATCAATTAGGTTGAGTGTGGCGGGTGGGTGGGAAAGATAGGGAGTATGCAGAATTAAATGACCATCAGGACCCAACCAGTCTACTAGATAATTTAGTTAATGGAATAAAAACATTTTGGCACTTACATGAACCCAAGAGATGATCTACTTTTGTTTTATAGGGAAATAATTTCAAATTCTGAGAGGTTAAATGACTAGGAAAGGGCTGTAGGACCCAGATGGCTGACCGTTATAATATTGCCTATGTTCCAATAAAAACCTTCTCATTAGATTTTTTTTTTTTACTCCAAGTGTCTAAAAGATAATAGACCCTGGGAACAAGTCTTTGTAAAAGAAAAGGACCAACCAACTTCTTCTCACACTGAGCTAATCCTAGTGTGAAATTAACTAGCAGTATAGCTAGTCGATTCCACACTGTTGCTCTGTAGGGAGAGAAACTGGAAAAATGGAGAGCAGGTCTTGGTCCATTTCCTCCCTAACTACAGTTTTTCTAAGGTCAAACACTTAAAACATTAGAAGGGAATAGCAAAAAAAGACTATTGTGGATATGAGTAAGGGTCTTAGAAGAGAAGACTTAAAAATTAAACCAAAGAGAAAAATTATAATGGAGAATACTAGTTATATATACCTTCCCACATCACCTTTGAGGGCTAATCTGCAAGATAAAAGTATCCAGCAATTTTCCTATTGATAGGGAAAATGGCATACCATACTGAGATTTCTAAGAAGTCTGACCCTATCAAGTGTTGAGAGGGTGTGATCAATAGGAGCTTTCATAAAATGCTGGTAGAAATATAGATGGTATAGAAACTTTGGAAAGCTTGTTGGCACTATCAACAATTATTCATACACCCCACAACCCTGCAATTCCAATGCTAGATGTAAACTCTTGACATGTGCAACTTGTTCTTGGTTGACAAGGGCCTCCAGATGCATCCTTGTAATAGAATAAAACGTGGGACCAATCCAAATGTCCACTGATAGGAGAAAGAAGAAAGTGTGGCAGTATGGTATATTCACACAACAGGTATTATACAGCAGTCAAAACAAATGAACTTCCACCCTACACACTGACATGGGTGAATCTCAGCAAAATAAGTTGAGTAAATAAAAAAGGCCCAGAAAGTTACATCTAGCATGGAATCTTCTTTTTAACAATAACCAACTACTGTAAAGTGATTTGTTTTTTGAAATTCATATATTACTTATTTATTATTATTTTGATTAGTATGATTTTTTTGAAATACATATATTATTAACTATATTTTTAAAAAGTGATGGGAATGATAACTACAAGATTCAGGATAAAGATAATCTTGGGTTAGGGAAATAAGGGGAACGGGATGGAGGAAGGGCACATGGACAGAAGTTCATGTGTTAGTGGCATGTTCACATTGTGTATTAAATTATGGAAAGATTAATAGATAATTGTATTAGCATTATAAATTATGGCAGCATGAACTATCTCATAATTTAGCAATTTAAACAATAAACATTTGTTATTTCACAACACATGGAGGTGGGACTCAGAGATTTTGGCTCAGAGTCTCCTGAGATTACAGTCAAGTTGACAGTCAGGGGTGCGGTCTCTGAAGCAGTTTTGGTGTGGGGCTCCCCCTAGGGCTGCTCATGATGTGGCTTCCCCCACAGCAAGCAATGAGGAGGGGGAGAGGGAAGGATGGAGGAAGGCAGAGAGATGGAGAGAAAATGAGCAAGAGAATGCCCAAGATGGAAGCAGCAATGTCTTTAGCTAATATCAGAAGTGACATACCATCACTTCTGCTGGATGCTGTTGATCACACAGACCAACCCTGGAACAGTGCAGAAGGGGACTCAGGCTGTGAACATGAAGAGGCAGGAATCACTGGGAGGGTAGCCACACACTCTCACATAAAACAGCAATGCATGGACCAGCGATGAGACTGTGTCAGGAAGCAGTTATGTGTATTTGAGGTTGGACAATAAATGAATAAATAAATAAAGTGCATTTAGTTCTGAAGGCAACAGGACACAGGGGAAGGAGTGAGACAATTTCGCTTTAATTCTGCCTCTACCAATTCCCACCTTTTTGTCTTTGGACAAGTCATTTGATTTATTTCTATTTGTAAAAGAGGAGTGAGGACATTTGCTTTCTTTAATTTTTTTTATTAAGAAAATATTCAAAAACACCCAGAATAGAATAGCAAAATCAATACCCTATGCCCATAATCTGGAATCAAAAACTTTTTCAATTTTAGTATACTTGTTTCATCTATTTTTCCCTTCCTAAGTCTTTTAAAGCAAATTTCTGACTTTATGTTATTTCATCCTTTTATATTCTAGTATGTAACACTTAAAAGTCTGGATGTTTTCTTACAGATTCCCACATAAAATTAATTTCATTGCATTATTTAATATATTGAATTGTATTTAAATTGCTTTCAGTATCTCTGAACTCACGTATAAGAGTTAGAACTGAGGCTGAGGAGAGTGGATTGCCTGAGTTGAAGACCAGCCTGAGCAAGAGGGAGACCCCCATCTCTAAAAATAGCCAGGCCTTGTGGTAGACACCTGTAGTCCCAGCTACTTGGGAGGCTGAGGCAAGAGATTCACTTGAGTCCAAGAGTTTGAGGTTGCTGTGAGCTATGATGCCACAGCACTCTACTGAGAGTGACAAAGTGAAACTTTGTCTCCAAAAAAAAAAAGAGTTAAAATTAAAATAATTGTTTTTAGAGACCAGTTCTTTTTCTGGAGTGCAGTGGTCTCATCATAGCTCACTGCAGCTTCATACTCCTGGGTTCAAGCAATCCTCCTGCCACAGCCTCCTGAGTAGCTGGGTCTACAGGTGCTTACCACCATGGCTGGCTAATTTTTATTTTATTTATTTATTTATTTATTATTAGTTTTTTTGAGATACAGTCTCACTCTGTCACCCTGGGTAGAGTGCCGTGGCATCATAGTTTACATCAACCTCAAACTCTTAAGCTTGAGCAATCCTCTTGCCTCAGCCTCCTGAGTAGCTGGGACTACAGGTGTTCACCACCACACCCGGCTAGTTTTTCTATTTTTAGTACAGATAGGGTTTCCATCTTGCTCAGGCTGGTCTCGAACTCCTGAGTTCAAGCAGTCCACCCACTTTGGCCTCCCAGAGTGCTAGAATTATAGTAGAAACCCACCATGGGGTTCTTATTTTTTGAGACAGAGTCTAACTGTATTGCCCAGGCTAGAGTGCCATGGCATCAGCCCAGCTCACAGCATGCTCAACCTTCTGGGTTCAAATGATCCTCCTGCCTCAGCCTCCCTGGTAGCTGGGACTACCGGCATCCACCACAGCAGAGTCTTGCCTTTATTCAGGATGATCTCGAACTTCTGAGCTCAAGCGATCCTCCTGCTTCAGCCTCCCTGCCTACTAGAATTACAGGGATGAACCACCATGCCTGGCCTATGCCTGGCTAATTAAAAACATTTTTTTTTTGGCTCATACCTGTATTCCTAACACTCTGGGAGGCCTGAGGCAGGTTAGGAGTTAGGAACTCCTAACCTCAGGAGTTCAAGGCTAGCTTGAGCAAGACGAAGACCCTGTCTTTACTAAAAAATAGAAGAAAACTAGCCGATGTTGTGGCAGGCGCCAGTAGCCTCAGCTTCTTGGGAGGCTGAGGTAAGAAGACTGCTTAAGCCCAAGAGTTTGAGGTTGCTGTGAGCTATGTTGCCCAGGCTGGTCTTAAACTCCTGTCCTCAAGCAATCCTCCCATCTCGGCCTCCCCAAGTGCTGGGATTACAAGTGAAGGTCACCACATGTAAGTTGGTTTGTTAAAATGAGAATCCACACAAGGTCTACACATTATGCGTTTGTTGTATCTCTTAAAATATTTCGATCTAGAGGAGTCCCTTTTCTTCCTCTTTACTCACTTGTCCTGTTGAAGGTGCCCAGGTGGTTGGCTTACAGGTTGTTTGTAAGGCATCTTCTTTCTGATGCCATTTTTCTTGTTTCTACACCCACCTGTGTGTCTAGAGGATTGGAAGGAAATCAGTCCTAAAAACTTGCTGAGATGTAGCTTGAACTATTTGGGGTAAAGTATTTCTTTGATCGTGTTGTGTCCTTCATACACTATAGCACATCTGGAGGCACATGTGTGTGGACTCCTACTCTCAGTGATGCTGAGACTGATTGGTGGTTGCAGGTGGTATCAGCCCAAGGCCTCCACGGCAAAGGTTCTCACTGCCTCTCTCTCCTCTGTTGATGACTGTTGCCTGGATCAAATAATTCACGAGGAATTAGAAAGTGGTGATTACCTCATTATCCTTTTTCTTTCTTTTATTCAATGGGATTGGGTTTTTTTTTTTTTTCGTAATAAAGAAGAACATTCCTCATCGACTTGGGCTATTTAGATGGTCCATTAGAAGTGACTTGTTTCCTGTTTCACATCCTCTCAGACCATCTTTTACTATGGCCATCGCCACAGCAGATACACGGGAAAGCACCTCTACTAACATACACTTCATGTATCTCACCTTCTACCCAAGTTCTTCTGACTCCACAAGGGGGGCGGTGGTTATTTGTTTCCCCTCACATAAGACAGATTGGAAGTATGAAGGGGTTAAGTACCCAAGGGGATACTTGGATCAGTGGCAGATGGGAGATGGTAAATAACTGCTGTCCTTTGGCATCGAGCTGACAGCTATGAAGTACACTGTGTATGGCACAAAGCCTCATTGCCCACAGTGATGACTGACTAGCGAGCACCCCTGTATTGACTTACCCTGTTTCCCTCTCCCTACTCATCTACTGCTGTTTCCTGCGATCACTGTCCCAAATATATTACCTAAAAAGCAAGTCCTTTTCTCAGGTTCAGCTTTCAAGGGAGTAAGCCAGGCTAAGACACCACTAAATATAACTCGTACAGGAAATACAGGATAAATGCTTAATTCTTTCATTGCACTGAAAATATTCAGAGTATTACCCTAGTTACATCTAATAATGAACTTGTAGATTTAATCACTGAATTCCAATCAGTTATAATTCTTACTTTTTTTTTTTTGATGCTTGGATCGTCTGTCCTCTTTTCAGCCAGTGGAAGCTCCTTTATATTTATCCTTTTGTGTAAAGAGTCACTTTAGAGTGGGGTGTCCAATTGGCTGCCGGCCAGCCACATGCTGATTTTGTAAGGATTTTTTTTTGTGTGTGTGTGTAGTGTTGGATATCATGAAAATTATTCATGGGCTTTTTTTTTTTTTTTTCTTATCAGCTTTCATGAATGTTTGTGTATGTAATGTTTGGTCCAAGATAACTCTTCTTCTTCTAATGCAGCAGTTCTCAACCTGTAGGTTATGACCCCTTTGGGGGTCAAATGACCCTTTCATAGGGGTCGCCTAAATACATCCTGCATATCAGATATTTACATTACGATTCATAACAGTAGCAACATTACGGTTAAGAAGTAGCAACAAAAATAATTTTATGGTTGGGGGTCACCACAACATGAGGAACTGTATTAAAGGATCGCAGCATTAGGAAGGTTGAGAACCACTGTTCTAATGTGTGGCAGAGGAAAAAAAAAAGGTCGAACACCCCTGCTAGACTTTAATAGCTTCCTTGATTTCTGGCACAAAAAGTGTCCCAGGTTCATCATATACATTTCTTGCTCCATACTAAAATCTGCCATTCTGCCAAAGAGCCTTGTTTCTTTTTATAGGAAATGAATTTATTGTGAGTACAATATGAATGCTAAAGGTGCTTATTACTACAAGATTTTCATTACTTCTAGGTCTTTTCAAGGAACAAAGCAAATAAATGCTTCTTTTTTTTCTTTTATAAATGTAAGACTTTTTTCATTAGTATATAAGAAACACAATTTCGAAAAGAAAAAAATCATAAGTTTACGCTATTTTCACTTCAACTTTCATATTACATGGATTCTACTTGCTCTGAAAATCATTGTTTCAAAAATGCTAATAACTGTTTTTACCTATAATATACAAGAATAATTTGACATAATATAATGGTATCTATATTTCTATTAGCAGTAAGACTATTAATTGAAGGTTAAGATTTCTTTCTAGGTCTATTTACCATGAGAATATATTCTACTATGATTGCACAGTGAAAATACTATTTTCTAAAGTCATTTGTTAAGTAAACAAGTGGTGTGGTGAGGCAACTAATTTAATATACAGTTGTATGTTTTGCTTCAGTTTGTTTTCAAATTTTAGGAATTGAATTTTTCTTTTGGATTTAAAATTATTTTGAATAATAATGTAAAATAAATGCATGATTTTAAAATCAAAGTTGTATAGACAAGGTATATTCAGAGTAGTCTGGCTTCTATGTTTATCTCCTCTACATCTTTCTTCCCATTCTAAGTATGTGTAAGTATTTATCCATGGTTTATCTATCTTACAAAAAAAAATACCTTGGACTTTTTTTTTTTAATTTTTATTTTATTATTTTATTTTATTTTATTTTGTTTTTTTATTAAATCATAGCTGTGTACATTGATATGATCATGGGGCATGATACACTAGTTTCATAGACCGTTTGACACATTTTCATCCCACTGGTCAACACAGCCTTCCTGCCATTCTCCCAGTTATTGTGCCAAGACATCTACATTCCACATGTACCAAATTTCACATATACCCTTGTAAGATGCACTGCAGGTGTAATCCCACCAATCTCCCGCCTTCCACCCACCTTCCCCCTCCCTCCCCTCCTTTTCCCCTTCCCCTTATTCTTGTAACTGGATCATAGCTTTCATGTGAAAGCCCTAAATTAGTTTCATAGTAGGGCTGAGTACATTGGGTACTTTTTCTTCCATTCTTGAGATACTTTACTAAGAAGAATATGTTCCAGCTCCATCCATGTAAACATGAAAGAGGTAAAGT
>CAUYPK010106293.1:0-12596 GCA_963574355.1 Loris lydekkerianus
GGCAGGAGGCGGGATCTCACCTGAGGGGCACACTGTGAGTGTGGAAGACACACCCCTGTGTGAGGGGCAGAAGGAGGGAAAGGAGGGAGGGCAGGAGGTGGGATCTCACCTGAGGTGCACACTGTGAGGGTGGATGACACACCCCTGGGTGAGGGGCAGAAGGAGGGAAAGGAGGGAGGGCAGGAGGCGGGATCTCACCTGAGGTGCACACTGTGAGTGTGGAAGACACACCCCTGTGTGAGGGGCAGAAGGAGGGAAAGGAGGGAGGGCAGGAGGCGGGATCTCACCTGAGGTGCACACTGTGAGTGTGGATGACACACCCCTGGGTGAGGGGCAGAAGTAGGGAAAGGAGGGAGGGCAGGAGGTGGGATCTCACCTGAGGTGCACTCTGTGAGTGTGGATGACACACCCCTGTGTGAGGGGCAGAAGGAGGGAAAGGAGGGAGGGCAGGAGGTGGGATCTCACCTGAGGTGCACACTGTGAGGGTGGATGACACACCCCTGGGTGAGGGGCTCTTGTCTAACAGAACTTTACGCTGCAATTGAGAACAATATAACCTAAAAATTGGACCCTCATATCATTTGATTAAAGTTTTTAAAAAAATCAATCAATAAATAAATAAAAGTAACACAGGGTTGAATGTCCAATGAATATTGGATGTGTTTATTTCACCATAATTTTTTTCAATGTTATTTCATTACTTTGATACATTTTTTTCACTGCTATATTCCTCGCACATGGAACAGTGAGTGAGTTGAATCAACTAATAAATCAGTGGATGGAGGCAGGTTTGACTCCATGTGTTGCTTTCTTCCTACAAACTCAGAGTCCCTTCTTGGTCTAGGATAACTCCGGGCACCAGAACTGGCTGCAGAAGGTGAACTGGTCTCACAAGGTGACAAACAGCGGCGAGGTCCCTATTGATTTTTTGTCTTCACTGTGACACAAGGGATATTTCATTTTCTGAGCAAAGGAAGGCCTTGGAAGGAAACTGAGCATTAGACAATAAGTTGCCCGTGGGTTAAAACGACCTCTGCAGTTATGTCTGCTTTCACTCTTGTTACACACATGCACTTTACCCCCCCAGTACCCTTCTGAGGTCAGGTTTCCCCTCCCTTGTGGATCTGATCACCTCAAACATCAGTGAGAACCAGAAGCAGAAAAACATGCGTATTTCGCTTAGAACATTCCCAGAATTATTTTATGACCAAACAGTAATAGGGTTTTCTGGTTCTGATGTTCTTTCTCAGGATGAAAAGCTCAGAATCACATCATTAAGCCGTTGGCTGTCCCGGGACACTGGGCTGGCCTGATGCCCGTTTGCGAGCTGCGTGAATTTCCTTTTCTGTGGTGATCACTGACCACTTTGTGTCATATCTCAAATGCTGGAACTGTGGGGAATCAAAGAATATAGCCCCTTTTGCTAGGTGATTACAATCTGCTTTGACAGGGAAACTAATGACAAAAAAATAATACATGTTGAGTGTCAAATAAGTTTGTTGGATGTGTTCATTTCACCAACATTTTTTCCAATAGTCTTCCATTTTTTTGGATAGTTAAGTTCCCTTTTTTAAGCAAGAGACCTAACATTGCTGGTAACCTAATAGGTAATCTAATTTTTTTTGTTTTTTTTTGGCTTGTGACTTAAAAGTCCAATATCTCCATTCTTAACCATTTTTAACTTTAGTTCAGTCTCAAAGGATAAATCTAGAATAAACTGGATTTTAAAGCAATTTCAGCTAAAGGATCAAATATACCTCAATTGGTCTTTTAAAGGAGGAAATTCATTTTGTACGACAAATGGGATGTATTGTTAATTAATAAACCAATGTGTGAAGTGGTTTTAAAATGCTAAGACTGAATGCCATTCTTGTATTGGTTAAAAGTGAAATTTAGTGACTCAATGGCCCAGGTGTTTGTTTTTGGAGATCAAGTTCCATATACTACTGGGTTCCCCTCAAACTATTATTTGAATTTAATTTGCATATGTAGATATAAGTGCTATTGATCCAGCTGCTTATTTATGAAAAATTATTAATATGTGATATTAATATGTGATATGTGAACATTTGCATTAGTTAATTATATCTACTTTGCTGCATGGCTCAAAACTTATTTAATCCCAATTAACACTGTGCTTTTTAGTTTTTTCCTATGCTTCCAATCAACTGTTTCAAACTTAGAACTCTTAGAAGAATTTGTGAAGATAGTATAGCTTCAAATTACTAATTGAGAGCTTGTTTATGCCAGAATTTATTTGAAACAATATTTGTTGCCAAGTGATGTTTTTCCTTCTCTTTGCAACAACCTGTTTAAAATCAGCAACTTCTGCCACTTAGTAGATAGAATAAACATTACATTTTAGTATTATCAGAAAGAATTAGGAAGATAATGGTTACAAACAAAAAAAAAAAAAGGCTTGTCCTCAAATCAAATATGAATTTTTTAAATTAGGTATTCTATTTCTTTCTTCCATAGATCTGATTATTAAATATTTGCTGTACGAAGATGGTGTCTTTCACCAATTTTCCCATAGCAGAAGACCTAATGCTCCCAGATAGTCAGGAGTGGTGGTGGAGTTAAAGAGCACAGCCTGGGAATCAAACTCTATCTCGAACCCCAGTGGCAACGTTAAGAGACATTTAACATTTCTGAACCTTTATTTTTCATCTCCAAAATGAGCTTAATACTAATTTACCCCCAAGATTTTCATAAAGATGAATCAGCTAATAGAATAAAATTATCCAGAATATAGTAGATGTTTACTAAATATTAATTTCCTTTCTATTATAAGCTTCTTTTAGAGTTTTAAGATTTGAGATTTCTTGAAGTTGGCACATACACTCTCTTATCGATTTTACGATTGTGTCTTAATCTTAAATAGAATCAGGTAGAGGAGCACGAGTGACCCTGACGGGGAGTTAGCACCTCCTTGAATCTTCCACCGAGGTGCCACCTAGTCTTGGTCCTAATCCCAGATTACTAGTCCCTTACTCTTGATATTTGCATATTATTTTTCCCTCAAATAATGCTTTGAGGCTTAAATTATATGTCCACTAGGACTGTTCAAAGTCCCCAGGGCATTTGCATTTGACAGAGACTAAGGAGATCTGGAGTGTGTATTAAGTATCCACTTCTGTGACTTAAATCACCATCATTGGTGATCTCACCTCCTCTGAGGAAGCGGCTCAGCTGGACGCTCTGCCTCAAGGCATCTCAGGAAGGCACAGTGAAGATGTGAGCTGGGGCAGAGCTGCCAGTGGGAAGCCCTGACGGGAGGATCTGCTTCCAAATCTCCTCCCAGGGCTCCTGTCAGGAGGGTTCAGCTTCTTAGTACCCGGGCCTCCCACAGGGCTGCCCAGACAGGCGCCTGGCTTCTCCCAAGTGAATGACCCAAAATAAGAAACCAGGACAGATCCCACAGTGAGTTTATAGACTAATCTCCTAAATGACAAACCATCACTTCTGCTGTATTCTTCTGGTCACACAGCCCAACCCTGAGACACACAGTGAGGGGAAACCACACAGCAGTTCCCCAGAGGCAGAGTCACAGGGCCCTCACAGACACCTGCTCCCCAAAGTGCTTCTACTGCTGGTGACAGTTTACTGCTAGTTCCTTCAGTTAAAGCCAAGTGATGCCCCTGCAGTGCTGCTCCAGGTGCTTCTAATATTACCACATACATACCCTGAATGCTCAAAGTGTGGCTGGTGGACCAGTTACGGAAGTTTTATAGCCCTTAAAGACTCGCTTTTCTTGTTTATACTATGAGAATAATGTTTACATAGCACCTGCCTCATAGGATTAAGGTTTAAAATCTACGTGGAATGTCATAAAGTGTTAGAAATACAGTAAACTCTCAGCAGCTTCCTTATTATAATAAATGAATTATTACTAAGATGACTCCTTCAAATACTTATATTCTTTAATATGTTAATGTAAAATGGTATATGACATTTAAAGAACTATTATCTAAACTTTAGACATATGCATTAATTATGATTTATATGCACTGAAATGACAGTAGTGGTCACTTCTTGCATTGTCTATGTAGCAGGTAATGTTTTATGGCTGTGTCTCCATTCAGAGCAAAAGCGTTATTCAGAGCGTCTCTGTTTGCACCTTAAACTGTTGGATCTTTCAGGAAATTGGGTACTGAAAATACAAGCAGACACCAACAACGTATGGAGAACATCCCCCTCCCTGGTAGGTCTGTGGTGGCAAACATGTCCCCTGAATGTGCCTCTTCTGGCAGCAGGTGGACGCCAGTCTGTTTCCTTTCACGAATGATCAAGCAAGAAGCTTCCAGAATTTATGTTGCCCTAAAGTTGTCTACAGGCATATTCTTTTCCTTCTCACTTTGTCCCTTTTTCTTTTCTTAGTGCTTGATTTTTTTCTACAAGAGCAATTCGCTCATTCTTGGAAATGACAAGCTTTTTCCAGTGCCAGTTTCCTTCACATTTCTGCTTCCTAGGTTTCAACACTGACTACAGCGATGGTTAATTTTAGGTGTCCATTCGATTAGATGAAGAAATACTTAAAGAAGTATCATTTCCCGGTGTGTCTGTGATCTCATTTCCAGAGGAGATGAGTGTGTCAGTTGACCACTGAGTGGGGGGAATTCACCCTCCTCACGGGCAGACACCATTCAACCCACAGGGGCCCAGAACAGAAGGCAGAGAAAAGGGTGTCTTCTTCTCTCTCTCTCTCTCCTCTCCTCTGCACCCAGGAGATGGGACAGTCCTCTCTTGCCCTTGGACTTCAGATCTCCAGGCTTTCTATATTGTGATATTTATACCAGCCATCTTCCAGGCCTCCGCCATGAGCTGAGGGTCACATCCTCGGCTTTTCTGCTCCTGAGGCTGTTGATTTGGGTGTGCGGCCGGCGTCCCAGGGTCTCAATCTTGCAGATGGTCTGTCACAGACTTCCCAGCCTCTGTAACATGAGGGCCTAATAAATCCTCTTTCAGATGAGAGAGAATATAGTTATCCTCCTGGTATGTATCTCAGGGAAACCATCCTGTAGCTACAGCCAAATCCCACAGGCACACACAGACCACTAACAGCACAGCAACTATTTCTCCAGCACAGACCTATTTTCAAAGATGTGACAAATCCTTCTTCTTTCTAGTCACTCTCTGAGACTCAATTGGAGAGAAGTTTCCTGGAGAGTTTTACAAGCTTCCACTCTCTCCCCTTTCCCACATGGCTCTTGGCTTCTGGCCCCTGCAGTGACGCCCCAGTTGTTTCTAATATTACCACATACATACCCTGGATACTCAAAGGATGGAGGGTGGACCAGTTTCAGTGACATCGCCTGAGCATTTGCTAGAATGAAGAATGTTGGCCTCAGCCCAGATCTGCTGACTCAGAGTCTGCCCTGTGACAACTGCGAGGTGACTGCATGGTAAACTCTGAGAAGCAGGGATGGACATCACAGCTGTCCTGAAGCCCTCGGCTTACGGCAGTGTGTGGTCGCTGAGCCCTTCACACCCCCGTCCAGGCCTGGCTCTGTGGACAGGCCCCAGGGCCATCAGCGCTGCTCTCTAGAGAACGTGTGGGGTTCTCAGCCTTTTCTCTCGCGTGTGGCAGGAGTGTGCATTCTGCTGCTGATTCCAGTCTTCCCTGCTTTCGTGTCCCCAAGAATGTCACCCAACAAACACGCAACTGCCTGTGCTCTGTGGCCAGCTGCTGGCTCCGTCCACTCAGGCCCCACAGTGCTGGGTGACCTGTTCTCGGTTTGCTTCTTGCCTGGGTGGCTGCCACCTGACCCGCCTGGACCCCCTCAGCCCACATGGAAGACAACCTTTCCTAACTCTCAGGCTAACCAGCTGTCACCTCAACGCTGGGCTCAGCCTGCTCGTCCATACAAGGTTATGGAGCAAGGAGGGTAAAACACTTTCTCCTTTGAAAGGTCAGGCCAGGGCAGCCCCTCCTCCCTGGTGAAGCCTATCTCAGCTCCCAGAACACAGCAGTTGACCCAGAGTTTGCAAAGTTTTTAAAGATACTAAACTTTTGTATTTGTTGGGACACAGAGAATGATTCCCACACTATGGAAATTAGGAGGGCTCAGATGCGGCCCCAGAACCAAGGACCTTCTCCCCCAACACAGACAGGGCTCCCTCTCTGAAAGTTCCCTTATCTGAGGAAAACTTAGTCTAAGAAAAATGCAGTTGTGTTAAGACTCTGCTTCCTGGGAAGAGCACTAAATATCCAGGGGAGATTCACACCAGAGAAGGAAAAAGAGCAAAGGTCATCACCAGACACAGCCAGACTCACGCCTGTCCTGCTGTGGGCAGCTTACGGAGATGACCTTTGTGACCTTTATGTCATGCAGACACTTTGTCCGCATAATACAGTGTCCCTTGTTCACAGTGAACTTCCTCCCCTCACCTTCTTGCAACTTGTCCACAAACTGTCACATGGCCTCCATCCCACTGCAAACCACGGTCTGGGCTTCCCGCGCGCTTACTCCCCCTAGAAATCACTTTCGACCCTTCTGCCCTGCCCACAGCTCCCCACATCTCTCCCTCGGATGAAGGCATTTAAGCCTCAGCAACTGGTCTGTCTTGGAGCCTCCTGTTCTGACTCCCAGGCTTATGCGCGTCAATGCGTTGATACGCTTTTCCCTGTGAAGGGACTGCCAGTTCATCCCGGGAACCTTCAGAAAGGGCGGACGCTTTCCGCTCTCCCCACGTCTCCCCATCTTTCTGTCAATATTGGGGGTGTCGCATGCTGGCTGGGGTCGTGGCCAGGGTGGTGACCGGGGTGGATGTGGTCGTGGTCAGAGTCGCAGATGGGGTTGCAGCCGGGGTTGTGGCCTGGGTTGAGATTCGGGTTGCGGTGGGGTCACGGCCTGGGTCATAGGCGGCGTGGTGGTCGGGGTCGTGGTCAGGGTCATGCGGGGGTCCCGTTCGGGATCACGGTTGGGGTCACAGCTGGGGTCGAGGTCTGGGTCAGGATACGCAGGGGTTGTGGCCCGGGTTGAGATCAGGGTCGCAGTTGGGGTCACGGCTGGTATGGTGGCCAGGGTTGCAGCCGGGGTAGAGGTCAGGGTCACAGTTGGGGTCACGGTCGGGTCGCAGACGCGGGCGTTGGCAGAGGATCCGCGCGGAGGGCCCAGCCCTGGTGTACCGCTCCGCTCGCCATCGCCCTTTCGAGACTCTTCTCGAACATTGTCGGGCCAGGGGGCTGGATCCCCGAGCCCAGCCTGGTTCGATTACTCGGCAGAACTGGAAAGTCCAACCTAGGCGCCAACGAGTGGAAAGCAAAAGTGAGTATGGAGAGAAGGAGCTGCGAGAACAGAGATGGCAGCTTCGGGACAACAGAGAGAAAGTTCATTCAGGAGCCGAGAGGCCGCGGCAGCGCTCCGCCCGCAGCGCGGGAAGGGGGCGAGAGGCCCAGAGATGCGCATGCGCGGGCCCAGGTCCGGAGGTGCGTGCGCAGCCGCGGTGCAGACGCGCCCCCTCCGGCCGTCCGGAACCGGCTCTTGCTGGAGCCTCCGCGCCGCCAGGCACCTCTGACCTTCCCACTCGTCATCGAGTTTTGTCCTTTGTATTGATCTTAGGTTACCTGGGTTACCTCGCACCCACATTCTTCTCTCTTTCACCACCCAGAGACGTCCTTCTGCACCACCTATCTCCTCCCTTACCCTCCTAGAATTGTCATCCAGCCCCGAAGTGCCAAATCCCTCCCGTTCCTTTCTGTCTGTAGCTCAAGAAGATAGATAAGCTTCAGTCAACTGTCCTTTCTTCAAGTCTCATGTTTTTGTGGGACATCTGTGTATATGTATGTAATTAAATATATTTTTTCTCCTGTTAATCTCTCTTACATTAATTTAATTTATAGCCCAGCCATGACCCCCCCCCCAAAAAAAAAAAAACCCAAGAGGATGAAGGGAAGCCATTTTTCCCTCCTCTACAAAGCCCTTTTATAGAAACTTTTAGTATCATCTCAGCCATGTTCTAGAAAATTGAGGGGAAACTCCTAGGTTCTATTTGGGGCTTGAAGTTTTTAAAGGGAAACAAACCCATAAGCTCAGCACAGAAAAGGGGCAAAGATGACCAAGAATTCTCAGAGGTGCAGGGTCTCCTTCTGGTGCCAACCTTAAAACATGAGCTTTATTTCCTTTAAGAGGAGCGGCTGTCCCTTGTACCTTACTACTGTAATACCAGGGCAGACGTGGTGAGGAGAAGAGGGAGGGAGGCAGCCAGGCTGTGACCCTTCACCTGTCACTGCAGCCCCCAGGGAGAAGAGCAGAGCTCCAGGAAGGTTAATGCTGCTCATCCAGAGAAGCACGAGAGAATAATGTTGTTCAGAATAATTTCTCTTCATCCTCCTGGCTGCTAACTACCCCGCAGCTAATAAGCTAGATAAGTTTTTGTAGCTGGAGAACTGACTCTTCTTTAAAGTAGGTTTTAAAAAAAAGAAAAAAGTCAAAAGACTAATACTATACAAATCTGGTTTTAGAATCAAATGCTCACTTACACAGGGTAAACAGCTCCTTCAAGGCTAAATGGCTCCCTAAATTGGACTTTTTTTTAATCGCACAAGCCCCTCTTGTCCTTGAAGCCACTTTCCCTCTCAGAGTATCTGATTCCTTAGGGAGTCTTCTCATTTTATGACTCTGATTTGATATGAAGTTAAGCTAAATGTTTAAACTTGACATAAATACTTAAGTTAGACCCTCAAATTCTGTTCATACACAAAAGAAAAGTATTCAAGTTGTTAATAGTAATCCACCTTGCACAGCTGTAAAGAGTACAGGGAATTTAAATTTTCTTTTGTGAATGCTTCTATGCATTCCAGATAACCCGTAAGTAGTGTGTATTATTTTTATATAAATATGTCACATTTATTGCATACATAAGCCACACTTCCTGACAGCCAGAAATTTAAGCAATATTAATTGGCTTCTACTATACTTTAGATACAATAGTAGGAACCAGTATAATAAATAACAAATATAAAAATAAAATAGCCCTGTCCTTTAAGACCATTTGGTCTAGAGGGGCAGATCACTGCTCAGTTGGCACCATGTGGTGTCACGGCACTGAGGAGACCCAGGGACGACGCGGACATCAGTCTGGCTAACCCCAGGAGGCTGGAAGTGCAAGTCAGAAAAGCTTCAAGAAGAGGACGTCCCAGGCAGGGAGGAGATGGGGCGTGAAAGACATTCTCTCTGCCTAATTTTTCGGCCAGTCTGATTTTAAAGCACATTATCCTCATTAACTAGCTAGTCCATGTCAAATCTCTAAGGGTTATTTCTGTGAACAGTGAATTTGGTTGATTAGATTTTGATGTTAAGAAGAACCTCGTGTTAATTTGATGGCTTTCCAAGAGAATGTGCTCAGGAAAAATGGGTGAAGGAGCCTTGTGTACTTTCGCCCTAGCCCAGAACAGTATTCCAAGCCGAGCAGGCACAGGAACGTATCAACAGCTAGTCCTGGGAATTTATTCTCCCCAGTTCTTGGGAGCCAGATTTTGGGGGTACAACCCTAAGGAAGTAGCTTTTCCTGCAGCGTCCCTGTCCTCACACACAGGCACACTTTCCCATCAACAGCACCACCAACACACACACGGGCGACATTTAACTTCATGGAAAGCAATAGAAAATGAACCAGTCAACATAAACCAACTCCATTCTTGAAAGGGTCAAAAAAGAAAAAAAAACAAATTATGCCCCATTCATAACTATTAGTAGAACAGCCTTGACTACACTTTCTTTTATTTATTTATACAATAAACACCTGCCAGATACTAGAGATTCAAATCTGACAGCAACATGGGTTTGGCTTCAGGAAGCTGCAAATTAAAGATCACGGGTCACAGTGAACAGGTGCAGAGCTGGACCCTGGAGCACTTGGGGCGTGTTTGGGGCGTGGGCCGAGCGCACCTGAGTCTGCCAGGAGGCAGCCCCTGGAAAGCTGTCTGGTTCTCGGAAATTGCACAAAACTGCAGATAGCTCAGCACAGCTGCAGCAGAGGTGGGGGTGAAGGACAGCATGCAACAAAGCTGAAATGCAGAGACTGGGGTCAGGGGAGGTCTGTGCACTGAATAGCTGAGCCTTATCCTTGACAGCTGAGGGGAGCTATTGAAGGATTTTAAGCAGAAAAATGACATGATTTAAAAGATCCATATCGGACAGTGCCTGTGGCTAAGGGAGTAGTGCCCCCGTCCCATATACCAAGGATGGTGGGTTCGAACCCAGCCCCTGCCAAAACTGCAAAACTAAATAAATAAAAATAGAAGATGCATATCATAGTGGTGTGGAGTGAGATGGGAGGGTGCAGAGAACTCTGTCAGCGATGGCAGTGATCTAGAGACATTTGATGAGTTCAAATTCAGGTAGTTACTGTGTGAAGAGGGAGGAGGGGTGAACTTAAGAGAGTGAGAAAAAACTTCACAGCAAATGAGTTGCCAAGGAAACCGCCCCCCAGTTCAGGTGCTGAGGTATCGAGTGTACAGGGACCAAGAAGGGAAAGTGGGATCACTGCTCAATCTCAGCTGCAGCTGGGTGAAAAGAACACTCCTGCAAGAGACCAAAGACGTAAGGGAGCTTGTGTGGCTGCCTCGTGGGTTCTGGGGGGCGTGATGGACAGTCTGAAAGATGGGGGGCTGCCTGATGGGCAGGGGGACAGAGAGACAGCGGGTTGGAAATGAGCACTCAGGACACACAGGTCGTCTGGAAGCCTCCGATAGGGACACGGGCGTGACGCTCAACCTCTGAGGCCGGCAGGATGTGGTATAGCCCTGTTAGTCTAATTGACTTAACCATGTACCATTTTTAAAATCATGATGTATTGCTGGACTATCAAATGGAATTCAGGAGATACAAGACGCTCTTTGATTAAAATAGGTAGTATTGGGACTCAGAACAAGCCACCCCATAGCACAGCCCACTGGCGTGCTGAGCATTCTGAAAGGAAGGGGACAGGAAGGCCTCCAAAGCAGGGTCTTCCCCCCCTTCTCCTCTTCCCATCTGCTGCCCCAGAATTTAATACAAGCCCCTGGGGAGATGTAGCGAGATGACTGAGCACAGATGCGGGCATTGTCCCTTCCACAAGAGAGGCCCCAGGGGATGAGCAGACAGCAAAGCTGTGACCATGTGGCCGCAGGGAGCGCTGGCACAGAAGGGGGTAGAGACCTACCTGCAATGGCTGCCAGTCCAGGAAGGCAGTACAGAGGCCTCTGCAGCCTCATCTCACCCTGGGTCGGAGTACCCGGCATCAGGAGAGATTTCCCATGTGGGAAAAGCAGGCAGGAGATCCCCTCTGCCCCCACTGCCACAGGAGAGCCCTGCAGCCCTGGCAAGCCCTGAGCGCAGTGTGGAGGGCTGCTGACCCTGGAGCATGAGCTTGGCATTCTCACCCTTGAGAGCTGAGCTCCTGCTGTGTGGCACTATCAGGGGCCCTGTGCTGCCTCCAGACCATGCCCTGCTCTGGGAGCTGGCAGTCACCGCACTGCTCAGCCCCAGGGCTCCAGGGCTCCTGCCCCAAGCACACAGGGCTCCTGAACTCCACACCCTGGCTGCAGAGAGCAGGCCCAGGGCCAGCCAGGACTCTGGCTCTGCACAGCAGGAGATCACTGTTGCCCAGCTGGGCAACAGTCTGCCAGTGCCACCAAGGGCCAAGGTGCCCTGAGACCAAACCACTGTGCATGCTCCCCCAAGGAGGAACACTCCACCCCAGCCTGCGGGAAGCTGGCACACCCGTGGGCCTGCAAGGTGGCTACCTGCCATGCTCAGAACTTGAGGAACAGCTGTGGTGCCCCTGCTGCACACCCACAGTCCAGCCTGCCCAAGTGCCATGCACATCCACCCCAGCAGACACACCACAGGCCAGCTGAGCAGTCATGTACTTCATCCCAGACCCAACAAATGACCCTGGACTGCTCCTGCAAACATGTCCCTGGGCCAGTCAGGCAGCTGTGCAGCGTGTCCTACTGGCAAATGGTCCTATGAGCCACCCCTTGCAGCTGTGCCCACAAGCCAGGCGAGGGGGTACACACCATGCTGCTGACCAGAGTAGCTGACTCTAACTCCAGTGGACCAGACCCCAAGCTGGCCAACGTACTGTGTGCACACACACCCACAACCTGGGAAGCAGCCAGGAAACCCACCCCTGGCAAAGCCCCACCACCACTGCCACAAAATCTCTCAGCCTAGGCCACTGAGAAACTCACAAGAGGGAGTTTCTGGTGAGGGACACAGCTGAAAAATCACCTGAACACCATGCTGCCGTGTCTGCCTGGGACCAAGGCCACATCCCACTCAACTGACACCCCAGGGCCTGTTCTTGCAAATACGTCTTTCCCTGCGAAATCTGCTCCATAAATTAGAAGAGGCCACTTCCACTAGATGAATAGAAATTAGCATAAGGACACATCAAACAAGAAAAAGCAAGAAAATGTTGTCACAGATGTTACCGATTCAGTGAGTGAAATAAAAATACAGTCAAGAGCTTCAGTACTACACCAGACCAACAGAAGAAAGAATTTCTGCACTTGAACACTTGAAGACAGGTCTTTTGAAATAAGACAGGCAGACTAAAAAGGGAAGGGAAGGGAAGGGAGGGGAGGGAAGGGGAGAGGAGGGAAG